>JAGDQP010004119.1:20956-87731 GCA_022664845.1 Lepisma saccharinum | reverse complement strand
TATATATATATATAGAGAGAGAGAGAGAGAGAGAGAGAGAGAGATGGATATAGATACAGATATGTGAGGTACTCAAGGGGGGAGGACATAACAATTATGTCTAAGAACTTTACGTTAAAAAAGAAAGCATTCTTCTCCGAGTGTAAAATTTCAGAGCATTAAGAGCATTAAGAATTCTTCTGTATTCTTCCTAAAAGCATTAATAATGTTCGGACAGCAACTGGAATAAATTCCATATGATTGAAATATATACTGTTGCTCTTTAATTGCGTGATCAATGCAATGTTGTTTTGATATATACATATATTTCCGAGCGGACCTGGTTTAATTGGTGAAGGTCCCTATTTCAAATTCGGAGACCAGCAATCTTGACTGAGGGTTTCCAGAGTTTTTCGTCAGTAACACATGAGAAATGATTGGATGGTACCTACAAAATATAGACACTAGCTGATTTCTTTCCCAAATCCCTATCATTTCTCCTTTTCCAGTCTTATTCAGAGTTACCAAAAGGCCATAAAGATAAAATTGATTAGATTCGGTTACTTTTGAATAAAATATTTTGAGCAGTAGAGTGTCACTAAAAGCGTTAACATTTATCTCAGAGGGAAAGAAAGAAAGATAATAAATCGATATTATTTTCTCCACATTATACACTTTAACGCAAAGAAATTCTAGGACCAAGTCGTTGTTTGGTCTTGCATCCTTAGAATTATCATGCTGTCTGAACCTCGTACGCAAACTCAAGCGTATTTCGATAATAGTAGTTCTCGTCCTTAAAAAAGTGCTAATTTTGAACTTAAGATCAAATGAAACAATTACCCTGCATCATGGGAACACTACTACAGTGAGTCAGATACTTGATCCTGCTATCACAGCTTTACTTTATTTCTCAGAGAAGAATCTCTCTGCGCTGACTTTCCCCACCCATGACCTACACCTTCATCAGTCTAGATCTCTGGTATTCATTAAGATTCAGTTGTAGAACTTATCCAACGTGTGTTGCTTGTATTCCTTAGTCGAACGGTAATATAGGAATTCGTTTTGTTCCTTACACCACCGGACGGTTTGCGTGTTAGCACAGAGAACAAGGAACCGAGGAAGCCGCAAATTGCTAATTAGGCGCGCTGAAGCTGGGATATCAGTACTCAATTTTTAAATTATCGCCTGATCGTTTTCTTGTAACACCTTTGGTGTTCCGACATTAACTACACCTTTGACATTGGGAAACAGTTATGTGGCGGTCGTAGTCTTATTTCATAGTACCATCCTGACATTGGCAGGTGAGATTTAAGAAAACGAGGTAAAATCTAGTCGAAATGGTCAGTTCGATATTACGAAATAGTATGCTTTTTGTAAGCCTCCAACCTCTGCCTAATTCGATATTATTTTAGTAAAGTGAAATATTTCTTATATGCTGCCTTAAAGTAAGTAAGTACCATTTAAAAGAGATCATTCGGAAGTAATATGAACCAGAATATGTTTCTTAGTTTGGAAACTTGTTTGGAAATATTAGATAAACTATAATATTCGAATTTTCATATACTAAAAGAACTTATGCTGTATGCTCTCTGAGAAAATTTTGCCATCTCTTTTCATGTAATCGTGAAACAAGATTTGTTAAGGTTCGTAGAACTTGAATATGAAAGTTTGTCACTGGAAATATTAAAAGGTTCTCTTCTAAAATGATATTCAACGACTAAGAAGTCTGGTATTGAACAAGATTATCCGTCCATGAAGAACATCAAAGAACTTTTAAACAGAGCATCTCACAACACTGCAAACAAGTATTTCAGTTTACCAAAAAAAAGGGCAAGTAAAGAAGATTTCATTTCACTTGACAAGAATAGACTTGCCTTTTATGTATTTTTGATTTCAATTTCATGATCTTGAAACTTCCTTTGGGGTTTCTGGAAGTTTAGGAAAACTTTTCGTCTCTTCTGGTTGAATAACCTTTCTTACAATTCACCATAATGGTCTTGAACAAAATTATTGTAATCTAGCTCCCATGTGTATTATAGAGCTTGAAGGAACAGAATCTTGTTGAGAACAATGGCATGGAATGACATGTTACACTGAACAAAAATATCCGCAGGACAGCAATATATCAAAGAGCATGTTTTACAATATCGCAGACGGCTATTCTTGTTTTATCATTACTTACGTTTATTTTTTTTTCTCGGAGTAAATATTTATAGAAGCAATGGCAAGATCGCCTACTCTCATTTTGTCTTTTCACAAAATACATATTTTTTTTGATACGCCTTACTTTAGAAAGTTGCTTACTAGGTTATTAAGTTGTTCCTAGTAACTGCAATCTTATGTATCCTTGTTAATATGAGTTCGTGCTCCGATAATAAAGTAGCTTGTTTTAAAGAATTCATTTTTAGCTGAGCTATTTGGCTGCTCACTCTGCGATATCATAATTTGTTGTATGACAATTGAAGGGTGTGAGGCAAGAACATGGTAACCCACAATGTTACACTTTTAAGAAATTCGAGATTTACTGCTGCACAAGTCATTGTCATTGGCTGAAAGCTGATTTTTCACGTAAGGCTATACATAAAGGCGTAAAATAATTGTACCAAATCAAAATAACGAATTTCGATTTTTCATGCTGCTGTGTGGGTTACCATGTTTTATTATTTATACCATAATATTCGCTACCTGAGTCACTCAAGAATAAATCTTTTCACTGAACTCGCTGTAAGAAATATTTAATTTACAAATTCTTTTCCTTTTTAGTGGCAAGCTGGTATACTGCTCCTCGTTTCGCGCCATCTTAATTGTTGGTTACCATCTTATGAATCCCAAAATGTTACAATGAGGCTTACCATAAGTTAATATTGCTGCCATCTCTGGAGCACAATTTGAACTCGGACAACATTAAACGACGCGGTATGATTGCTTTCTATCGGGTGATGAATAACTCAAAAAATAAACATTTGTGGGTTACCATGTTTTTGCCTCACACCCTTCAATTATCTCAGCTACAAATGAATTCTTTAAAACACTTGTTAATTGATATCATAGAGTTCTATGAGCACCATCCTGGCTGCTTTCCAAAATTGTAATAATGTCATTCGTCTTTACATTATTAAAAAAACAACGAAACATGTGAATGCGAGTCTTAGTGCAAAGACTTTTGAAATATATTTGTCGGCTCCAGAAGCTAAAGGATACAAGTGACATGGATGAATAAAAGAGTTCGAGGTAACCTTTTATATTTAACCTGAATTGTCACAAAATAGTCATATTTCGTATATGGACATATTATGGTACGAAATTTCTTTATACAGAATATGAGTTTCTTATCACATATGTTGAGTAATATATAAACGAGTGCCTCAAACTTTTAAAAACAATTCATCAATGTCACTTTTATCCTTTAGCTTCTCCACTTTTCATTTGTGAACCTACAATCCATAATGATCCTGTTCTTTCATAATAAGTTAAAAATATCATTGATGGCTTCGTAAGTAATAATAGTACCATGTCAATACAATGAAAAGGAAAAACTGTAATCATGCTATAGTACTTGTACTAATGTTTAATTTTCTTTACAGTTCTTAGCGATAATGCATTATAACATTAATTTCTCTGAATGTGTGTTCATTTCAGCAAAGTGGCACAGTTTCTAAATAAATAAGTGATTGAAAAGAAGATATCGCTCTAGAAGCAAACATTTATAACAGGAATCCTCTGTCAATGTCGTCATTTAAGTATTTTACACCCACATTGATACTGATATTGAAGTCACTCACGGGTGAATCCATTTTGAGTACATTAAAACTTTCTTTGTTATTTCACCTATATTTATGGGTCGCAAATTATTTCGGTGTCTGTACAGACATGAATAAAGTATTCACAGATTTCCTTGCTCGTCGTCTTGAATCTTGACTGATCAAGAAACTCGATTCGTGATTATAGTGCACAGGTCAACTGAGTGGCCTGAATCAAAGGCTCCTAATAATATATATATTCAAATGACGCCTGAGTTGTATGCAACCAATTTATTCAAAGTGTTAGAAAAGTTGCATACCATTTGGCTGTTTTCACTGTTTCTTTGTATTCCATATTCAACAGAATAATAAGATCCGATAAGGTGAGTTTCACTCAAACTCGGGAGGCCTCTTTAGGGTTAGGAAACAAACACTTAAAGATGACCTTCAGAATTTTCAGGTAAATAATTAGATTTGTTTTCTCCAGTAGATTCTCGAGGGCATAATGTAAATCTGAAAGTTGATGTTTGTTATTTACACAAATCTACATGCTAGTTTTTTCACTACATTATGTACTTATATAGAGTATCGTAACTCCAATTATTTGAACGACAAATATCGGGATCCATTGTCAAGAAATTTAGAAATAAGTTACTTAGCACGTATTTACTTCCGCGCAGAGCAACGACCGCGCTTGTTTTCGCCACCCTCACTTCTCGCCAAACCTGTGTGAGCTACGTTTCAGTGTCTGTTGTAGGTACAGTGTTATACAAGAATTCAGTATTGCGAGTCCAATATCCCCTCCTCTGATTTTGTATTTATGGCCTTTAGGTGTCTAAGGATCAAGCCGGGAGAGGGGAGAGAAAATGATTTGGAACGTGTCGACCAGGGACTTTGCTGATAGTACCACCCAGCCTTTAAGATTCGGTTGCTGTTGTGGGTTTCGAGTAAAAATTTCAGAAAAACGCAAACGTATTGTTATTAATGAAATCAGAAAGTTGAATAAAAGTGTGCCCGTGATATAGCACAAATGTGTGGTGTTGAAATCTCTACCATATTGTACTTTGCATCCGTCCTTTACTCTCAGGATGGCAATTGATCAAGAACGGGAACGAACTGTTAAAAATAATGAACTTGAAAGCAAAGTTTGCAAGTGCTTATGCGATGTCTTGTTAATTGTTAATTGGTTAATATAGGAAACGTCAATTGGAAATCCTATTTCTGGCCCCATAGTCTGCAAGAAACCGAAAATTTTTGTTGAAAAATTAATTACTTATGGGACTTCAAATCGAACACCAGCTGGCTTCAAAATTTTACAGCAAGGCATGGGATTCGGGAGCTTCACATAATTGGGTCAGTCATAATTGACTGTCTGTAAGCAAAAAATGCTACCGATACATTTATTGAAACAATCAAATCAGAAACCAAATATTATAATCGTTATGTTTACAACGCAGATGAACAGATCTTAGTTGGAAGGTATTGTCACCGAAAACGATAGCTTTCAGGTGATAAACGACCGTTCCTGATCAAAGGAGCATGTCACAATGCTTACGTGGTGAGTGACTCTGAACTCAACAGTGTAATCATCAGCTCCTATTACAAATGGAAAGATTGACAAATAAAAATATCTTAAATCTTTTAAAGAAGTATCAAGGCTTCCCACCAAATATAAACACCAAGCAAAAGCATAGCTGACTGTTCACACTCTTTACGAAGTGGCTGGATAGAATATTTATTCCGGAAGTAAAAAGGTATCAAGGGAAAGTGAATAAAACAGGGAAGGTTTTGTCCATTCTTAACAATGTTCACCCATCCATCAACAGAGCTTCTTGAAAGAGAAAACGGATGTTCCAAAGTACTCTATGGAACATCCAATGGTAATGGTGTATCATACAAGTAATGAATTTGTTACATCCAATGGACCAGGGCATTACCGAGTGTATAAGTGGTAATTTCTATGAAAACTGTTTTTGGTATTGTTAGATGCAAAATATGTAAATAGTTTGTGTTTTAAAAATCATGGTAATGCACAAAATAAACAGCAAACATATTGATTTTGTTCAATACTGATGAAGATATTAGCTTTCGGCATAATCGATAACCTGATGTAAAGTTAAAATTATAATTAATATTTGAGATAATCGATTGGTACACACCTTTTATTGATGATATGTAGAAAGTTATGGAGACACTAATATGTTTGACGCCTAATAAATTTCAATACGCTGTATCAGAGTTTCCAAACGAAATTCACGGAAAGGTTAAGAATAAAGAACCGAATCTAACTTAGGTTTACCTTTATTGGGTCCAAATCTGAAAGTTATTGTTCAGGGTAATTTTAAGCAAGAACCTAATGTGGTCTTCTCTACACACTAAATAGACCAGAGATTTAATATTTTATGTGATGATAGTTTTTTAATGTGGATAGAAAATGTTCTGTACAGAGTATTGTATTGAATATAGTAAACACGGAGACTCTAGGAAGGAGCGAAAGAAAAGAAAATTAAATGTGCTTGAAATGTGGATGTCCAGGAGAATTAAAAATATCAGTTTAATACTGAAGATTTCTAGTGAAGAAGTGATAAAGGGAATACAAGAGAGACGAACAATATTAGAGACAATAAAGGTGAGAAAAATAAACTGGTAAGAACATTGGCCGCGTAGAGATTCATATTGAGGGAAACAACTTAAGGTATCGTTGAGGGAAAGAGAGAAAGAGAAAGAAGATGAATCCAACTCCTTGACAGTATAAAGGAAGATATATCGTATGCTAAGAAAAAAAGAAAGGAGCTAAGTCATGATGAATGGAGAGAGTTTAGCTTGACTTTAAGGACCTGCCGCTTTCGGTGGAATACTAATGTTGATGATAAATGAAATAATTGCAGGAATTGGGTAACCATGATGATAAAATGAAGAAGCAGAACTGAAAACGGGATCCACTGCGAGTGAAGTGTTCATCTGTTTTGAAACCGCTTTAAAGTGGATGGAACGACAACGTGATTGCGACCTTGTGAAGCTTCTTGCAGTAAAGCGTGATTGCGAGACTTGACTGCACGCCAAAGAGAATCTGGGTCAAAGCAACTAATTTTATTAAATATATTTAAATCAACATTTCGTTTTAGAGTTCAGGACACACAACGCATAACTACATTAATACTTATTCAGATTACCAACGGTCACAGCGAGGACAAAGCAGCATGAAGCGTAGTAGACATATTTCATGGAAAAACTAACAAATATTTTTGACTCCGTAACAACAGGTGGGAATATTAGCCAGTTTCTAAATTCCTCTGAAACACACTGTTATAAAGGTACTAAATCCGCCATTATTTCGAAGAGTTTTAAAATTCAATACAACATTTTAGCTAAATAATAACTACCATTTTTGTGGCTAAAAATGCTTGTATTTCTTAAATAAATATTTCTAGTATACTAATTCACTTGTATTTTTAATACCATAACAGTGCATTATTTGGTGACTCAGTAAAAGTCCTTATAGCCTGTATCGTTCCTTCTTCTAAAGCACTAGACTGTAAATATTTCACAAATATTGCTGAAAAACAAACAAACAAAAAACAACAACAGGGAATTATGCCTGCCTTGTAATTTCCAAGGTACTTGGCTAATTAAAACCAGCAGCATTCTTTTTATTTTGAGGAACCTGTTTTCAGTTTTCAGGAAAATAAAAAAATCTAGAACCCTGAAACGATATTTGAACTCGGACTGTTCAATTAAAAGTCCAGCATCTCATTGACTGGATTAAATTGCCAGTGATATCAAAGTACTAAATGAAAGCAGTCTAGAGCAGCGTTCCGCAAACTGTGGTCCGTGGAGACCTGCCGTTGGACAGACGCAGGGTGGTCCGTTGAACCTACCAATTTAAAAAAAAACTGGTCCGCACCTAAAAATAGTTTGCGGATCTTTGGTCTAGAGGGTAAGAAATAGCTTGTCCGAACTACGTAAACATAAACAAAGTTACTCTCATGACTTACGCCATATTTAATAACTTTTTTGTCCATAAGGGATGGCAATCCCGATTCACTGAGAATATTTCCGATTCCTGCTCAAATGCATGGTCAAAATGACGGCAGAAAACGCTTGATCAGAATTGGATGTTTGGTTACGATAAAAAAAAAACTCTTCCTGCGCATGTGCGAACATCACACTGGAACTAAAAAACTGAGTACTTCCAATAACGCAAAAGAGATATCTCAGTGTTTTCTCTAGGATTATTCTGTAACATTCGTGAACATGAAACATTACTAGATATATCAAGGCAACCTTCTCAAAATTTTTAACAGTGTATGGTCGTTTATAGCAGAATACCATTAGTTCGAACAGCTTAGATGGGGAATCGATCATTTTCCTGAGATATAATTTTGAGAACATTTTCCAGAATTTTTCATTATTATGAAATGACGCCGTTAATCGTTGCTTGAGTAGTGTTGGTACAGAACAGGACGCAGTGTAAGAAAGTCATGCATCCCCCCTCAATATATGTGTTTAAATTGGAATAATTTTCAACGTCCAAGCAGATCTAAAAACATTTATACAGGTTTAGCAAAAGGACATGACGAATTGACCACACTCAGTTGTATTGCAATTAGACGGTAGCGTCTTCGAAATGAACCATACAATCGTCACGCTGAATCCATGAGTCCCTATTGATTCGTATAATATCATTAAATAAAATACAAGGAAATTATACTGGAGATCCCACACAGACTCAACATGAAAGCGGCACCAGAATGCGTGGTAAACTACGTAATCTATGGTACGACGGTGTTCTATTGACAAAGATATATAATTGACCACGTAAAGTCCGAAATTTAATCACTTAAGGATATGAATCTGTCACACAGAGAATACTATCCAAATATTTCATCAATGGATTTACAATTACCTCCCTACCTACAACGTTTTCTTTCTGCGAAGTTTTTCATCTTTTATGTAGTTAAGTATCAGTTAGAAGACTTCATCGTCCTCACAAGCAAGCATACTGATGGGGCAGAAAAGAATTATACGGTAACAGCACTATGGCCTATGTCCGTCCCGGATATAAAAGTCAAATTCTGTCTGTGGTCTTAAATTGCTGAAAGAAATGGACGGAAAATACACAGCAACGGGTACTAGGTGGAAGGCGTTACCTGTTGGAGGGTATGTTCTTCATAACTGCTATCTTGAAGTCCGCTATATTGAATCTCGATTGAGTGTCTTAAATGGGAAGGGGGTCATGTAAGGATTTCACGAGAAATACGTTCGTGAAGTCAGTTTTTCCGTTAATGTATTATTGTGAGAGATGAGGTTATATGCCACTTTTATGCTTTGTTTAGATTACTAACATTTTACCATGGTTAATGTTAACCGAGATCATTTTAGTAATGTAAACACCATATACCGTTGACGCGGGTTTTAAATTTAACCAGCGTCAACTTACGACGGTTATCTTTTTGCGTTATAGCGGAATTAACGAGTCCTGAAGCTTGAAGTCTGACCTATCGTGGCGCACGGTCACTAGCATCTAGTTTCACGTGATCTGGTTTGAATGACTCTATTAGTCGCAGCAGAAACCCCCCCCCCCAACTTTCATTGGATGGCGGAAATGCAGGAATAAGGTCAACCTTCAGGACTCGTTAATTCTACTATAATAATCTAAACGCAAGTTTTCATTAGGCGCAGTTCACTTCGTGAGTTTCTTTCTTTCTTTATAGAAACACACAGCATCCTAGTGGTTCGTATCGCTTTAAAAATGTAAAAGAATGATGACAGAACGCATCTACAAAATATTACGCTACAATCAATTCATTTGTGTTCATTATTATATAATTTAAACATCTACCATTTAACCTTAGAATATGGAAAAAGGAGATTCCTTACTCTAAGCGTGTAATCGGTTTCTTTATTGACAATGGCAGTAACCAAGTTAAGTTCCGTAGTCTAAACGGAGTTATTTCAACCATGATTTATACCACCGTAACAATCTTAGTATTCTCAAGAAGGCATACAAAGTAATGATGATGGAATAGCCTGAAAACACCCATTTTGTTTTGAAATAACAAAGAAAATGAAACCCAAATAAATACAAATTGACATCGAGAGATAACTATAGTCAGGAACAATTTGTATGCATTCAGACAAATACATAAATTTTGATTTATATATAAATCTTTATACAAGTTCTCATTCATGTTCTTACTTTTAAGTTGTCAAAAGATAATAATATTAATGTATGAAACGAAACGTGTAAAGGATTGCATTAAACTAATCAAGTTTACGGGATTGAGATATGTTTGGAAATCACTCGGAAATATATATATATATATATATATATATATATATATATATATATATATATATATATATATATCGATCGTAGCCTAAAACGAAAGTCATATAAAAGAGAGATGCGACTCCTGTAAAGTTCGGGGACATCTTTAAAATGTCTACTCTTTTATTCACGGAATATGTAAATTTCAAGTACGACAATCAACAATTATTAATGATAAAAGAATAAAGAGAGACTTAACTGATCTTTTCGGTTTCAAAATTACAAAAAGGAGAAAATGAAAAGCGGCTTCGATAAAGTGTTAGTCTACAGTATATATATTCAATGTTCTTTTTTCTATCGCGTCCTCATTTTGAACGTTATCTCTGAGTTTATAATAAAAGGTTGAACTAAACAGAAAAAAAATATATATGTATTGTACCCCCCCACACACACACGCACACGCACAGAGAGAGAGAGAGAGAGAGAGAGAGAGAGAGAGAGAGAATGAAAAGAGAATGGTGCGTATCTACAGCGTTGACCATGGGCGTTTTAAGCTAATCAATAACATGCAACGTGATGAGTATCTAAAAATGAAAAGAAAATAGGAATTCTGATCTAAAAACAAGAATGAAATATTCTGTATCTTGAGAAAAGATAATATTTAGATTACATAAAAACATATATCCACTAAAATGCATTGTAGTATATTAACGAAAGGGTAGTCGATAAATCAGCATGAAATTCCCATAATGCTTTGGAAAATCTTTTTGTTCTTGAATAAATCAATTCACTATGTACTGGTTTTGCAGTTTAATCTGAGAATGACTTTTCTAGGAATATAAAGATAATATGTATGTTAAGTTAGATTTGAAACAGAAGGTAGGGTTTTTGAGAATTAAAGTGCTTTGAGAATAGAATACTTAAATAAATATAATTGTTAAACCATTGTCGCTAAACTAGTGGAGATATTACTTATGGTGTGACAGCGGGGATATTATTTGGCTGGTATAATTTGAGTTGTGAAATTTGACTTTTGTAACAATATTTAAGGTACGAACGAACGGATCATGTTGACAATACTAAAATACAACTGTCATTGGTCGAAAGGTAGCTGAAATACTTAATGTAATGTTTAGATACTAGCAGTAGACAATAAAAGTTTTTTTAATACTATGAAACCGATGAGACACGAGCAAAACCATGTACAGCACTGTTTCACATTAATCTATTGTGATCATTGTCATTTTCCCAACAGTTTTGGATAGAGTCAATACCTACAGTAAACAACGGAGAAACGATATTAAGATAACTTGAGTTATTTTCGTTAGTCCCGCTTACTCTTCCATATTTTTACTGTTGATCTTTATCTACTCTTTCAGTATGTTCAGAATATGGTGTCCCCAAAAGAATGGTGCAAAATTTTATTGATGATTATTTACATAAATACAAGAATAAAGTTTCTTTGAAAAGAATCAAAATTGTGTACAGCTTCGGAGATACAAGCGCTCTAAGGCATCGTCACAAATGACGTCAAAACCCGATGTAAGTGGTGTCGGCTTAGCAAATCACAATCAAGGAAGTACCCGTTACATCTATTTAAGCAATGTTCTTGATTGAAGGGGTGCCACACGGACAGGTTTCGTAACCTAAGAATTCCATTGATAAGGAATTAAAAGGTTTAATAGGGGAAACACAATCCACTCTAAGCTATATTCGTCAGTGACGTCCTGGCCGAATATGGCTAATACTTTGTGGCGAAATAGTTGGTCCTAGATGGTTGTTGGTAAGTTAGACGGTATTCGGCGAACAACTACTTACCATAAGTTAGCCAGGTTAAATAAGCTGTTTGTTGTTAAGGGGGCTAAAGCGAGCCCACAGAGATAGAGCCATGTGCTTATTTCTAGGTACCTGCTCTGTGGTCTCTCAGAATCCTAGGAAATAATCAGGCTTTTAACTTGCAAATAAAACACAGGGATTGAACTGTGTATAGAACTTATTTAATGGGACTAAACTGCATAATGAAAAGATTATGTTATGGGCACGAACGTAAGACTTTATACTAAACCAACCGAACCATTGAGTAACACATTACAACAATTGCATTTACTTAAACATATAGTGAATAGCAAGCTAAGAATTGGTTTCCAACTTACCTAACATACACTTGATAGAAGAATAACAGTCTCTGATAGGTCAGGTTGAGATGAAGTGTTAGATGTTATCACATAGTCTATAGAGATGAACTTAGTCACTTCAAGTGGCAGGCAGGTTGAGCGACCCAGAGCTGAGTAGAGTCGTCTGATCCAAGTCGAACAGCAAGTAGCCAAGATAGAGTGGGCGAACACGACCCAAGATATATCAGATGTCGGGTTTTTATACGAAACCCATTCTCTCATAACATCACACTGAGCCAATCACAGAGATCAATGTCTCCGCCCCTCAGCGAGAGGTAGTCTCTTAATCACCAATCAGAACCAAGTTGGACTTCGGATCTGCTTGGTTTTCTTGCTCTATGAACCTACTGTGTACGATGATCTTTGAACCTGCTAAATAAGATGATCTTTGTCCTGCTGTGAAAGCTGGGGCTATATTTTTCTACATAGATGCTCTGAAATGTAATTAGATTGTTCTATAGTCCTCCTAACTTTATTTGTAAACTTTGTTCTTCGTCCCTAGTTTTAATTTCACGTCTAGCGAACAGTGTATTTGTGTTGGATCACGTAAGAATTTTTAAAATTATGTTTTATTTTACAGTAACCCACTTACCACATGGGTATTTGTACCATCGGCACTATGTCATACGACAAATTAAGTATATCCATTGTCATTTCATATGCAGCGCAATTGTAACCCCGATCCTAATTTTTTAAATGTGATTTTAGGTTTACTGGAAATTCAAAGTGAAGCTGTGTTGAAAATAAGATCGACACTGAAAGGACATTTTAAGATCCCAAGATAAGAAGTTGGAAGATACGGATTTAGTATTGGTATCAGAAAGTGGCTAATCATGTGATTATATGGTAACCTATCTGCCTCATGTCTGAATATCTTGGATTTAAAATTCACATAAATTATTCTTACTGTAATTATTGTTTGATTTCTTTTCAGACTAGCTAACTGAATGTTTGGAATTTCTCTGGAAATAAGAAAGATTCTAATAGCAGACGAAAGCAAAGGTTTGTCAATAACGTATACAATATTTCTTTCCTTTATTGCTCAAAATTTGAAAAAAGAAATCCTTGCTGTTCCTTCCTCGGAAGAATACCTGTAGCGAAGTACTTATTATCAATAATAAAAACGTATTTACGAAAGGATTTCGTTATCACGTTACCCGACGAGAATTAACTACCACTACTATATTAATGGCAATTTCTAAAAAGTCCAGGCGTAGCACGAAATCTTTAGAAATCTCACGCCCCAATGCATAAACACCTGAAATTAATTTCTGATTGTTGGACTTAAAACAAGGTCAGGGGACGTCCTGGCATGAAGTACATTTCTGACGTTATTGTTGAATTATGTTACAACTGATTAACAGGAGCCGATTAAGGATATTCTAAAGCAACGATCTCCAATAAAAGATGGCAGCATTATCTCTGTATATGTCTAATGTATTCTTATCGTTGCACGAAATTTCCTTGCTGCTCCTATAAATTCAAGCCGAGAGAGTTCAAACTTTCAGGGAAGAAAGTTCATAAGCAGTTCAAGAGCATGATTGATGCCGAGTTTTTATTTTCGTTTTCCTTCATTGTTGAAATCGCTTCATTGTTTTTGTGAATATCAAAACCTCTTCGATGAACAATGAAGCTCTTTCAGCAATGAACAAAAAAGAAAATTAAAAATTGGCATCGATCATGCTCCTGAATTTGTTATGAACGACCCTGAAAGTTTGAACTCTCTAGGCTTGAATTTGTAGCAGCAGCAACAATGAAATTTTGTGTAACAGTGAAATTACATTAGACATATACGGAGGTAATGCTGCCATCTTTTGTTGGAGATCGTTGATTTAGATTATTCTCAAGTCTAGCGGTGATGCACTTTCTACACAGCCCACTTCACTCCTCTAATTTATATCTTTATTTCGCGATACACCGTTAGCCGAGGGGTTAGCATACTTGCTTTCTGTGCTCGTAGAGATGAGCTCATGTCTCTTGCAGATTTCTTAAAAGGACTGATAAGATGCACAAGAAGACTGTAGGTCCTCTCCTTATGAGTTCACTCACTGGTTTAGGGTGTTGATGATAAATTGATAACCCTTCCCTAGTACCACAAAATATCGGTCCAATACTGAGCCAGTAACGACCAATATCGATGAAGGTTGACCCAGTATTGAGCCGATATTGGCCCAATATTTTGTTTTGCTAGGGTTTTGTTGTTTGTACGATGTTTTCGTTCAGCTTATAACTCCTATGTATGTAGGTTAAATAAAAAAACACTTTTGAAAAAATCTTATAGGCCTAATAAAAATAATCAACTTTTATACCATTAATTATGATTCACTGATGTGAGTACCAAGACTGCTCAATGAGTAGGTATGGATTTCTAAATAGGCCAGAGTGCCAAATTTTGGGGAGCATAATTATGACAGAATAGCGATGAGAGAACATATCACCACTAAATAGCGCCGGCCAAAACCGAGCTGGCGTCAAAATACCGTTGGTCATAACAGAGTGTGACACAAAAGCGCTACTGTCAATACAGAGCCTCCGTCAAAGCAGTGCTAAACAGAACAGCGTATGTCAAGTAAGTGTCGTGTGAAAAAAGAGCTGATTGAAAGTCTGCGTATCATGGACCAATTTCGATCAGACCCAATCCTCTATCTAAACGCGATAATGGACTGCTCAATGCCATTAAAAAACTAATTAATTTATGAAGCGGAAGGAACAGTTACTCTCGATCATTCATTTCCATGCCTAGCAATATGGAGCTAATTTTCTGTTCTAACTTAGTTTTTTGACGCCTGTGGTTTCATAAGCAAGTGTTGTGAAGTCTTATGCAACCGCTCTATCCGTCCGTCTGACTGTCGACTACTCAGGATCTACTAGAGCTAAGAAGAGGTTGAGGTGTCGTTGAAAAAGTCAAGGCGAGGCGAGTTCAAGACCGTATCTTGCATCCAGATCTTAGAGGCGGGTTCAAAAATACGAGGAATAGGCAGTCAACTTAATAACTATATTAGGGCCAGAAAGATGGTTGATATGTCGCAAGAAAAGTATAGGCGATACGAGTTCGAGGTGTCGTTGAAAATTTCTCGGCGATACGAGTTCGAGGTGTCGTTGAAAATTTCTCGGCGAGACGAGTTAAAGCCCGTATAGATTACCAGATACGGGCGGGTCTCGAGATACGCGCGGGTAGCAAGTTTCAATTCATTTTTATTACAGTAGTAATTAACTTATTATGGGGGCGCTAAAATGTACTGTGCATGCCAGGGTGCCTTGAACCCTTTATCCGGGCCTGTTAATGAGGGATACCGGCAGAGACTTGTTGCCTGATGACGTCACGTATCCTGCTATCAACAACATAGATGATCATGCACAAGAATCTCTTTCGATTTTGTACATAACACTAGTTACAATCCCTCATTTCTATGTTTTTCACTTACCTAAGTTTGAAACTCAGACTATTTTTTGTCAGCGCCTACTTTATGTAATTTACTGACATTTCTACTTCACTAACGAGAGACTGTATATACACTATTTTGTAGCTTAAGGGGAACATTGAGAAATGGGAGCAGAAAAAAAATTGGTTATATAATTGCCTTCGTACGCATTCCACCTTACTTCTATTTACTCTCTATATATATTTTATTGTATAATTCCCATGTTCAGAGAATTTCAACATTTTGTGTGTAAACCCTAAAAGTGTATTGCAAATCATAAGCGTTGACGTGTCGAATATTTCAAATGAGTTAAGCATCTGTAAACAGAGTTTCATATTCGGATATGTGTACGTTAAACGGTGCTTTGATGCTGAAAGACACAAAATAATATTTACTTAATAAAGTAGCAAGCTAGAGTGAGCGAGGAAGTAAACCAGAGTGTGAGTGAGTGAGTAAGTGAGTGAGAGAGAGAGAGAGAGAGACTTCAAAGTTGTTGAAGTTCCTCAGATGTGTTGACAAACTTCTCCAAAATCTTATTAGGCCACCACATCTTCCTCGGTGATAATATAGCTGAAGGGTATAATTAAGGCTGAAAAAACACATGTTCCTTCTGCTTCAAATTAGTAGGAATAATGAAAGTAAAATTCGTTGAAAGAACAAGCAGATGAAAGGAAAAGGAGAAGAAAGAATATATATATATATATATATATATATATATATATATAGAGAGAGAGAGAGAGAGAGAGAGAGAGAGAAAGAGCACAAGCAACTTTGAACTAGATAGCAAGGAGGTGTTACTATAGTTTAACATTCTAGGTGCATGACGAAAAATCAGATTTGAGCTTAAGAGAGAACATAGGTTTCCCCTTTAGGGTTTAGGGTGGCGTGTTAATGAGCAATTCAATCTCGACGATATAAGAAGTTTTACACACTTCTAACTATTTACTGAAATGAATTATGCCTCAAGGACTTGGCCTTCAGTTAATTGCGCCAATACACACAAAAACCTCATGAAACTATAAAGGAGTAAGTCAGAATCATTGTCTTTATTTGACATGGAATATTCGGAATATAAAATGCTACTTAGTTCAGATTATTGCAATTTTAATTAATGTCCTAAACAAGCTATTGAGGATCTAAGGACGAAATTGATAGATTTTGTTAATGTGGATACGGAAACCGGCCGGCAATGGTTTGAACCCGAGCGAGGCATGTTAATGGAGCCTTCAGATACACAAATTCTTTGGAACAAAATCTAATTATTTTTATATGGAAGAAATGTATAAGCTACATGATAAACCTTTTTCACAAATGTTTCTTCAACGAATGTATTTCTTTTACAATTATATTAATAACAACATGAAATGATCAATCCATTAAGACCTACATCTCAGTAGCCCATTTGCTCCACCCATTACATACAGCCTAAAACAATTGTTGGCTGGGAATAAAAGCTGGGAACGAAATGATAAATAAATAGGTCCTAACCTTCATCATATGTTACTACTACCGTCTACCAATAATCCACAGATACTAATATTCCAGTTTCTTAAATAATAATACAGTAATATAGCGGCATTTGCGACTGGCCTATTCTATTAATTTCTATTCTTAGAATAATACATTTTCTTTCCATCACTGCTAACTGCGACCTATGGGTTAAAGTCAGTAATTATTTAAGTTACCTATATGCCACACAGGAAACAGTCAATTAAAGTTTTTAACTATATATAATAGAATTATCCAATCAAGACTCGTGTAAACTCTTATAAAAGTAACGATGTCCATTGGGATAAAACCCTCCCAGAAAAGAAATAAGACAGGAAATTTAAGTTTCAAAATGAATGAATAAAACGTATTTTAGCAATAAAACTCCTTTCGGATATTCGTTGTATTTATTTAATTGTAGGACAGATTTAGAAAAGGGCATATGTGGATTTTTGTTATTTTTTCGGAGAGCTGGAAAAACCATTATTGGAGACGTCATTCTTATTTGGAGAATGGTGTTAGTGGATAACAGCAAATAAAAAAGAAGAAAATGTTAACAGCACTTTGCGTATGCCCAGCACTAGCCGGAGGCTGCGCCCCCTCGCGACCTCGCCGCCAAATTTCCTTCGGATGCACCGTACCCCCTTGCACACCTGGTAAACGGCGCTTTCGAACTTGTGTTTACAGTGCATGTGTTACGTAAGAAGCCCGGTTACGTGCCTTATTTTTTGGTTATATTCTACCATTTTAAAACATCTAAAAAAATTCATGACTATAGAACCACTAAAAATGCATATCATATATATTTTTTTTCGAGCCAACCGTTGTCATTCGTTTTTTTTTAAATCAATTTTCACATTTTCTAACCTCTCTAAAAATTTGAGTTTGGAGCCAACACAAATGGAATAATTACCATCTTGTAGAGTTTGAAAAAATCTTCAATTAAAAAAAAAGAAAGTCATCGTAGGTGCAAATCCAACCGTGATATTTCTAAACTACCAGAAAAACATACTTTAATTTATTTTGAGGTTAGTTTAGCATCTTTTGAGCTGAAGTTTGGTGGAGAGCCATATTTTTTTTATGCTGAATATGGTAGTATTTTTTATCACGATTCCTTCCAAGGCACTTTTCTCCATCCAACCCTGCTAGGCCCTTTGTCATGGAAATTCTTCTTGGCCACATCCAAATTTTGTGAAAAAATCCAAAATTTGAAAATATCACCTTAAGTACCCCCAATAAGAACCAAATAAATATGCAATTCATTGTTAATAACAATGAAATAAATAAATTTTTTATCATTTTTAATTTATAACAATAATGTGAATTAAATACAATATTTCAATTCAAATTTGAATTATTGCAAACCAAAAACATTAGATTTAATGTTTAAAAGCATAATGTTTCAAGTATAGTAGAAGTAATAGTAGTGGTAATCATAGTTGTAAGAGTAGTAGTAGTTGTTGTTGTTTTCGTAGTGGTAGGAATAGTAGTTGTAGTATTAGCAGTAGTAGTAGTAGTTATAATTGTAGTACCTAGGTACTGGTGATTGTAAAACAACCTTTGGTAAATTTTAAATTGGATTGAGGGAAGATGTCACATATTTTGGACTAGGAGCCATTGTGGTGTAATTAAAAGAAACAAAATAGCAAAACTTTGCACAAATATATGTACCCAGAATTTCCGAGCAAAAAACAGCTCAGAACACTCATCTCATCAAACAGAAAATTCGCAAATACGACAAATCATAAATGAGGGTGTGATTGAACTCAAACAAAATTTTGAGATGGGTCACCACAGTACAAATCCTAATGCAGAACAACGACTTGGAATCATACCCAAAACTACACACAGCTATAAATTTAGTATCGAAAGAAATATTCCAATGTACAGTAGACTCAACATATTGAATTCCATAGACGGCCATGTATATGTAGGCACTGAATTCTTTATGAAGAATCAAAAGCAAAATAAAACCAACTTTCCTCAAAATGGGGAAGAAACAAATGACTCAATCTTCAAAAACGAACGCCTCAATCCTAAACAACACCTTAACCAAATATTTCCTTAAATATATTCTATAACAAAATACTTTTACAGCAAAATTACTATTTCCAAGTATAGTCTATACTAACATTAAAGTTGATAATGTCGAAAAGACCTGTTATAAAGTTATATAGATTAAAACATTTCGTCCACTTCCAGTCCAAACTAACTCAGAGCAGAATAGGAAATTTCATTCGACTGACCAAGGCGGATTTCCCCGGTGCTTGCTTCGCGCGGGCCTATGTGTCTTGTTGCGGTGTCATGTTCAGAAAATCAAAATTAATACATAGAATCCAAATAACGTATCTTTAACGAAACAAAGAACGAAAGTAATTAAGTATGGCTAGAAGTAACCTAGGATGACCTGCGGGAAGTTTAGACTTTATATTATTTGTCTTGTCATGCCAGTAGACTTTATACAACAATGTTATATTTTTCTTTATGATAGAACTAGCTGAATTCTGCGGTCTTCGCCCCAAACTATTTACAAATGGTTGGCAACACTGAGAACTGGGGCCGTTGGAAGGTGAGGACTTGGACAATATTTTTTCTATTGTGTTGAACAATGTTCATGCGAACTTTGAATGGATTCATCCAATTGTCATTTGAAAAATTGAATTCGAAAATATATATGCAACACTGGTAATTAACGTAGTACTTGTGAACAGGGACGCGCACAGTATTTTTTTTTAATTCAGTTGAATAATGTTTAAGTCAATTTTGTTGGGATACTTAAAACGGTATAGAATTTGAAATATTTGAATTTTTAAAACTGGTTGCCACTGTAACTCCTATGGCACCTAGAGTACCCCTCTGTTCTCACCCCGTATCTAAATGCCAGGTTTGATGCTGATCTGTCAAATGGAAAGGAAGCAAGTTGAAATATTGATTTTATAAAAATTGGTTGGTAACGCTGACAATTGTGACACCTGTGGGGCGCAGGATATTTCTCTGGTCTGTCCTGGTGTCTAAATGCCAAGTTTGGTGTCGATGTAATAGAAGTAATTTGAAATATAGATTTTTAAATTTCGTTGGCAACGCTGACAACTGTTATGCCTGTGGCACCCGGAGTGCGTCCCTGATCTCTCTGAGTGCCTAAATGTCAGGTTAGGTGCTGATATGTCTAATAGTACAGCATTAATTAAAAATATTAACTTTTAAAAATTGGTTGGCAACAATGATAACTGTAACGCCTGCGGCGCCTGGGGTACCTCTCTGATTTCTCCATGTACCTAAATGTGAAGTTTTGTGCTGATCCGTATAATGGTATGGAAACAATTTATGGTTATGGTTATGGTTAAATGACTATACAATTAATATAGAAAGAGAGTTTTATTAATAAAATATAAGAAAGGAAGTAGTTAGTATCTACACTGTACGAGTATGTAATTCCCTACATTTAGTTCCGCACGCGAAACAATCTTGGAAACGCTTGACGATAAGTAAACTGACGATCCGTAAATAATGGTAGAATACTAAAGCTGGGTGAATTCGGTTTACGATACAGGAGCATAGTTTAACCTCAATGTTCCAAAATAGATTAACACAACTGGGAGTGATATTTCTAAGGTGACTCGAACATGCTACAGCTAAACCATGAATTGCCTCGAGTACATTTTTACTAGTTATTTGCAACGGGATTTTTTATAACACGTCTTTACTACAACTTTCATAGGTCCATTCTCAAGAACTATAACCAAAATGTGAACAAGAAATGTTAAACTATCTCTTGAACGCTTTTCGCACAGTTAGATTTCAACGATTAGATTTTGAACACTTCTGTATACATTTTATTTCCAATATGTCCTAGTGAACTCCTGTTGTTATCACAAACATCATGACATAGAATGCTTATGACAAAATGGCGATCGAACTCACTGCGTTGCCATTCATGACTGCTATTGAGGTTGCTTTATTTCAACACGATAACGTCCCTTCGTATACCGCAGCTCCACCATAATGTGCTCTTTGAGAGGTGAACATCTTATCTTGTCTGGAAAGATTCTTTCTACATCAAGCATGTGTCAGGCATGGATTGCACGTCAACGCAAACAACGACCATTGCTGGTCTGACCGTCCAGGCGTCGAACAACATCCAACAGAATAATATCCGACATCTCTACGATGGGAAAATGGCGTTGCGCGCGCACCATGTAAGTTGTGACCTTGTAATGCATGGTATCAATAAACCATATAGACCAACATGCTGACTAAGTTTCAATCCCTAGCGTAACTTCTTCTTGATGGTGTTCTCGCTGTGTGCTACAAATCATAAAAGTCGGAAGAAGTGAAAAAATTGTTGATTAAATCATGTGATCCAAAACTGTTTTTTTCCATACATATATTAATTTATTTTCTAATTATTTCGCTTCAAGCTGAATGTAAACAATTTTATGAAGAACACTAAATTGAAACATTGCATAAAGTATTTCTAAAGAGAATTGGTCAGTTAGGGCACCAAGGTATTACCTAACAGATGAATTATTATCCTTTCAGATCTCAGCGTATCATCACACTCTATTGAAAAACACCATTCCATAACATCAGAATTTCTGTTCGAGGCAAAAAATGTTTCCTTGTGAGAAACAGGAGATGCCCTTGTGTTCATATTATAATATCTAGGTCAAGCCTTTCTCTGAAAGCGAATGTTTCAACCTAGCTTTATAATTTATGAAAAGTCTGTCAAGAATAATTCTTGAGGCAATCTAATTGTTAGAAACGATTTTAATTGTTGATTTTTCACAAACAAACATTAATGGTAACAAGGTAGTTCTCTGATCATAAATCAATTACTATAACAACAAATTGTTACAAATACGTAATAATGTTATTAATAAGTGCTCTGAAAAACAAAACAAAAAATAAGAAAATAACTCCAACGACTCTGTTGCTCACAGAATAAGTCATATTAATCTATTTCAGATTTGTTTTACCAGGCAAATGCCGGGATGGTGTATTAAGTAAATCTCTGGACCATACCTTTCCCATTCTCTACCTAACCCATTCCGACCTGACCCAAACAAGCCACAAGTCCTTCAATAAATTTAAATTCTTTCCGATTCAAAAATGGGGTACCATCCCTCCTAAATTTAATTTAACCTTATTTTCCTTTCACTCTCATTATGTGAATGCTGCGATGACCATGAATCCTTGTTCCACAGAATTGAGTGAAATTAATGATGAAAGTAACTGAAACATTAAAATAGGAAGTTCCCAAGTATTTGTATCGAAATACCTATTCTATATCTCTATATTGTTTAGAATTTGCTTCACCCATTATTCCACAGATATTTACATTTAATATTGTGTTGTATTATTCCTATTTGATTACCTCTGTTTTCATTCCATCTCTTAGCCAGTTCATGCAAAACATGTTGCGACTCTCATTTATCCGGCGTAGGGTAAACTCAAGGATATATTTACAAGATACTTAATTCGAGACAGACCACGGAGTTATTGTCACTTTTAACTTTTATTCTGATTTACAGAAACAGAAATCTTACCCATTTCCTGTCAAGTCTACAAGTTATGTCAAGTATAGTGAACTTGAAGAGGAAACCGATTTTCTCTTTTCTTCTGTACTCTCCCCTATGAGATAGCATACAAGTTATGTCATGCACATTGAACCCAGAAAGGGGAAAGTAATGAAGCTCTGTTCCCTTCAAATATTTGCTGAACCAAGAATCCTCTCTTTACTTGTTTGATTTTCTTCAAAACCATCTTCACGGTCATAAACGTCTTTTCCGGACAGCATGTACTGCAAATTATGGCCTAGTTTCGATCTCATGTTCCACAGCGGATTGCAGAAAGAGTCAAATGGGATAAGCGCATATGTTCAGAAGCTACGAGGGTCGTCTGATGTTTGCAGAGAAGCAATAAGGACGACCTGGGATTTTTCGTCAATGATAATACCTAAAGAAAAGCATTCGAATGGATACTCACGAAAGAAGAAGGAGTGGATGTATACGCAAAGAGATGAGAGTCCTGATAAGGACAGAGAAAGGTAGAATGTGTGTTATATTTTGACGTGGTTGTTCTTGATATGAAACAATATATCTAAACTGACATTTATTGGCTTAAATAGCCTCCCATACGTTTTTCTCATTTAACCTGCATTTATACATACATCTTTGGTCTAAACCCGCCATAAGCAATGTGTATTGAAACGGTGATCGAGGATATTACCCTCTAGAGCAGAAGATATACCGCAAGAAAAGTTTTTAAGGACTAGTAAGAACATATAAAATCTGGTTTCATACCCCTCCCTCCCCCTAAGAAAGATTTCTTTGAAACTACCACTGTTGTCATAGTCCTTTCCCCGATAACATCTTCTGATGAAAATAGCGACTAAGATCAAAATTCGTTCTAGGTATCATTCCGACATTGATGCTGGGATTGAGGAGAACCTTAGAAAATTAATTTATGATTACCGATATGGAAGAGCAAGTCTGGATTCTCTAACATCTCCGAAGTGCGCTGTTAGTAATTCATATAGTTAATAATCCGGGTGACTCAAATAGTTAATATTGAAAAGTTTATATCTAATACGATCTTTTACGTGTCACTTGTGTTTTAGTGTTTTGATCCAGTGTATATGTACTCTTGTTAAGATGATTTGTTATCCTTTGAGCTTCAAGAGGCCATGCAACGACTGAAGCAATATATACACAAAACAAATTTCATTTCTCCTCAAATGTTCAAAAATTACTTATTACTTTGAGCTGTAGAATTTTAAACTCTGCATGAGCACAAGTCCAAAAGTATTGATTCTACTTTGTGGTCGTCGTGACATATTGTTTAACAGTTCTGAAAGGCCCGTTCTGTTCGTTTACTATTTATAACTTTTTTTTGGTTTCGATTCTTCGTAACTATCTCAAGTTTTCTAATAATCGTAAATCATTTTTAGAATCACTTTCAGATACTTTTTAAGGGATTCAAGTTCCAAGAAACATAAGATTCGTTTATGTTTATTATATTAATATACTCAATGAACATGCCGACGCACTGGACATATGAGTTATCGTACTTATATATGAGAATTCATCTCTGATATGTAAATGATAAGGCCAAAGGTGACTTTGAGAATGCTGCGATTAAGTTATTGAGACATGACAGTATTCCCAGTGGTCAGAAAGAAGCAAGCAATATTTCACAGAATATCAGCCCAGAATTCACAAAATCGCTCCATTATTGAATTCAGTTGATTAAGCAAGTGAAGGACGCAACCTTATTTGCTAACTATTCAAGTGTAAGGTCTGCATTTAATGATCGAGTAGTTGGTTAGCAATGGTACTCTGATCTTTTAAGAAAGAGGAAAATTGTAATAAACAGACAAATATTACCTGTATCCTGTCTTGATACAGGAGGTTTCTTGCATCCCGTCTTGACGGGTTTCTTTCATCCCGTCTTGACGGGTTCCTTGCATCCCGTCTTGACGGGTTCCTTGCATCCCGTCTTGACGGGTTCCTTGCATCCCGTCTTGACGGGTTCCTTGCATCCTGTCTTGACAAATAAGATAGGATACAAGTAGAATCTGAGATATCAAAACTGAGTGAATCAAGAAGAGAATAGCTTGTTATTAACAGTTACAATATAGGCCGGCTAGTGCGTAGTGACCGAGCTTTGACGCGTGTTATATGTAATGATCTGAGTGAATTATTTTAAGCATTGTGTCAAAGTGTTTTTGTTACAAGGAAATATTACTTTAAAAAAAAAAACAGAAATAGGAAAATAATGCACGAATAGAATTGGATTGGAGTTCTGAAAAGCAGGATGATAAACGTTGTTTTGAGCTGGTCATTAAATCAGTTTGTCATCTGATTTTGTTTCATATTGTTTCGAGGAACGGCCTTAGTTGGTTAAAAGCTCGCATATGTAAAACTGTTGAAATAAGTGTAAGCATCAAGCGCTAACCATACAAAGGGAGAAAAGAAACGAAATAAAAACTTATAGCTTAGAATCAAGAATCTTAAACCACAGGCATTAATCTGTAGAATCATTCTTGCCTCAACATCACTACCAGAGTGAGGTTAGACTATAGCACTGTGGTAATTAACGAGATGAAACACGCATTCAAGTTCATGTATAAATAGGCTTACTCGGTATAGGTCAGCAGGGATTCAGTATCCAGAGATTACACTGTTAACGTCATGCCTGTTTGTAGATTCTAGATGAATTCTAAACCTTGAAAAATAGAGTTTTTCTCATCTCTCTCATTTTAGCTTCTTTTTATCAACTTGCTAATGCCGCATAATTCTCCCAGTTATTATCCAGATATATTTTCGAAATATAAATATTTGACATTCTAGCATGTTTGTTTCCATCATGTTCTTGATTAGTAAATCTACGATGAACATGATAATATTGATCCTATATTTCCCATAAGTTATCTACCAGCCGGGTGGTCGAGCAGTCTGCAGCGGTAGGCCATCGGCTCGAAGGTCCCGGGTTCGAGTCCGGGCAAGGGCATGGGTGTGGATTTTAACAGCGAAAGGCGAATCGTGACGGGCCGAAGTCCAAAGCTACTAAACTGGCTCCACCTGAAAAATCCACCCTCAACCAAATAACACTTTAGAAATTGTCTCAACTAGAAAAATACTTATTTGATTACTGAGCGGATGTGGCTCAGTGGTACAGCGTTGACTTAGCATTCGGGAGGCCTTGGGATCGCTTGCAGTGGTCGACCATCCTGACTGAGGTTTTTCCAGGGTTTTCCCTCAGTCATACTAAGCAAATGCTGGGATCGTACCTACAAAGTAGGCCCTGGTCGTCTATGCTTCCTCACCCTCTCCTCTTCCATATCCCGGCCTGAGCCTAAGACATAGGCGGCGCCAGGATTTTGGTAATGTGGGTGCAGGCTGGAAAGGGATAAGACATAGTAAAAAATATTAACATGGTACGCAATAAAAACTTTTATCTACATATTTAAAGACACTTCAGACATGGATAAACGTGTATGTGAGTTATGTGCTCACTGAAATCGACTTTTCAACAGAAAGCAACATTATGGAGTTGAGTCTCTGTTGAAGCATAGTCGATCTTAGTTTGGACTTGACATAATTCATCTTGGAGAAACTCCGTTCGCATGAGCAACTAGTAACCGGAATCACTGAAAACTTTCTCATCAATCTGTAGAAATTCACATACACCCTTTCCCTTCCGGATTTTTGCAACCACTTTAGTCAATCAAGAACTGTAGATGGAGGATTGTTCAAGCGCCTTGCTCGTAGAAGTCTGATTTCAGCTTCAATTTCTGACGCATTTAGACCAAAACGTTCTGCTACTACTTGTAATCAGTGCTAATTACATTGAGTAAGGCGAACAATTTTCCCAGTTACTTGAATGAGGTCTATAGTCTCTTGAGAAAATCCTGTGTTAAGTCCCAGAATAAGGCTATCCAATAAAGGATAGAATGTCCAATACTTGATTGCCTCCTTTGTCATTTCCGCAAAAAACATTTGTTTCTTGTGAGTCGTCCACAAATGAAGAGATTTTTCGCTTTCTAGGCGGCGGAACACTAATGTCAATTTCCGTGCATTTTTCTTCTGCATTACTGAAGATATCATCAAATGTCGAAAAAATAATTTTGGCACTTCTGATGTCGAAAAAATAATTTTGGCCCTTGTACTTCAAAAAATAATTGTGACTCACCCTCACCTTTCATTGACATAACTCTGCCCCTATTCTTTCCCGCCTTCTAACTGAAACACATCCAAGCTCTATAAAGGTTTTTCCACTAAAATAGAAGAACTTATTTTCTTACCTGTAGTAGCTTTTGTGAAGCATCCATCGCCATCGTCAGAAGTTTGTTCCTGGACTTCGGGTTTATCCTCTGAAATTTCCTTCTCCCTATTAAACGATGATTTACCGGCATTTTCGCTTGAAGTTGAAGATGTGATTTTATCCACCCAAGCAAAGCTCCCTGTTGTTTAGATTTAAACATTTTAAGGGCAAATTAACATGCCGACATGCGTACATACAATAACAACTCAACTAGCAATTAGATCGCACTGTTCACCGAAGACGCTCTGACAACACATCCTAACATTGTTGCCAGAACGCTCTGCACTATTGAGCCTTAAGATCTCAAAAATAATCTTGTTTTACTAAAAAACTAGAAAAGCACTGTATGATAGCAAGTAACTTATGAGAGACTTAAGAAGTCACTCAAAAATATCCAAACATAGGAAACAATTAATATACAAAATAGAAAGGATTATTGTAGGAAATCCGAAAATCGAAGTTAATGTGGGTGCAGCTGCACCCACTGTGGCGCCGCCTATGGCCTAAGATGCCTAAAGACCTTAAAATATATTTAAATTCAAATACTTGTTTGACTGGTGGAACTTGGAAGAACCTCAGTCAGACCGTGGCTCTGGAGAAGTTAGTCTTTAGCACCACAGGACAGACACATAGTGAGTTAGATGCATTCCTTTTATATATATATATAACAAGCTGCTCTGTCATAGAGAAAAGATCATAAGGAGGAACAAAAGTTAATTGTAGATACGATATTTGTTAAACCAAAATTTATGTTGCATATAATTTATATTATGAGTAGTGTATAGTAATCTGTATGCTAGATTACTTGTGTCCAAATGTCTGAAAATACGAAGTCTACCAACAAAAGTTACTTTGTTATTTAATATACTAGATGCAGTGATTAGGTATATTTTACATTCTTTCTCTGAACTGAATTAAAGCTGTTTCCAGTTCAGATGTAAGCGGTTTTACCTTGAAATCACAAGTGTTGATGGAAATTGGCTTGAATATACACAGTAAAAAATAGCTGTGTTAATTCAACACAATGCGATGTCCCAGCGTGACTCCACTTTTGTGTGATAAATCAACAAAGCACACGGTGTTGATTTCGGCACTGTGAAAAAAAAAAAGTTACGGCCGCAGCTAGATTTGAACATGGGTTGCTCAGTTAGAAGTCGAGTCTCTTACCGGCTTCGCTAAATTATCAGGCGGAAAGAGCGTTAGATTGAAACAATCTAGAGGATAAAAAAATGTTGCTGAACACCAAACACACACAAAGTTACTCTCACGACTTATGCCATGAGTTAGTCACTTTTCCATTGGTCAATTAGGTATCACAATCCCATTTATTGAGAATATGTTCCATTTCTATGAAAGCAAGCGCAGCATATGACATGTTGTTACGATAATCAGTAATGCTGCTCAGGTGTTTGGCTGTCGCCATCTTGCTTGTTTTTATAGAAATAGAATATTCTCAATGAATGGGAATTCTGGTTCTCAATTGACAAATAGGAAGTGATTAAACCATGGGATAAGTCGTGCAAGTAACTTAGTTAGTTTTGGGGATTAAGAAACATTTATTTGATCCCCTACACTGTTTAAATCTATAGAGTAGTCGTTTAATTCAAATGTTGTTCACTAAATATCGTTTGCATCTAGCACCTTTACTGTCTGACGATTTAGCCAAGTTGGTAAGACGCTCGACTTCTAACTGAGAAACCCATGTTCAAATCTCACTGCAGCCGTCGCTTTTTTTTCACAGTACCGAAATCAGCACCTTATGTTGTGTTGATTTGACACACAAAAGTGGTAGTCACACTGGGACACCGCATTGTGTTGAATTAACACAACTATTTTTTGCAGTGTACTAAGGTATGTTAAGTTACGTAACGATGTTGTTAACTTCAGAACGTAACCTAAGATAGTCTAATGCTAGGTTTAGTTTGACGTAGTGGTAGTAATATATGGACAAAAATGTTTTTACATTTGTGGTGCACATTATTGACACATTTTGAGCACAAAATTCACGTATTAAATAAGTGTGATGAGTACAATTAGAGTAAAACAAACATACTGTTTTCATTACAGTGGAGCTACTGCAAATATATAGGCAAGGCGTATAATTCCGAACGCGTGGTAATACCGAATGTATGTGTGTTTAAGAAGCATGGCAAGTAGCAAGGACCCTTAACACCATTAATTGTTTGCACATAATTGTAGGACGGCTTCTATTCGAAGCAGCTTTAGTAAGTATCGAGAGGAAAGTTGTGGTATAGGAATCTCTTTTAATACTAACCTTGTAGGTAATGGTGATCTACATAATCAACTTCGTTTGTTGTAAAGCAATACATTGTATTAATAAATGTATAAAAAACAACCTTCGCCTGGAATATAAATCAAGTAGTTATTTATGCCCTTTCTTTTGTAAACTTCCCAACACACAGGAACATACATATTATAAAAGATGACATCTGAGAAGAATTATCATTAATGCATGTACATATGTAATATAAATAAATAATTTGCACCACAAAAATTGATATATTTGTTCTTAAGACGAAATATTTAGATCCATATTTTTAATTCAATTTTGGTGCTTCATTTAATAAGCTAGGAAATGTAGTAATTAAGATTACTTTCCTAAATAACTGTATCTTTTTTTGCTATTGTGTATTACGTGACACATTTAGGTAAATCGACCAATCCCTTCTTACATTGTGCATTTAAAAATTTCGATTGAAGGACAAAGCTTGACGTGCTTAATTTTTTGTGTTTACCTATATTTTAACCTCACCTCTTTTTGTGAACTCTGAACGAGAAAAATATGGAAAGCTACACTGTAAAAAGCAAAAGCTTTGTTGCACAATATTGGAACACAAAACAATGAGTCAACTTTCGATTGTTTCTGTGAACTTTGACTGGGAAAAGAGGTAAACAAGCAGAATATTATAAGTTACAGTTCATTATGAGCCAGTTCTGGTTTCCTACGAAAGAAATAGAAGTGATGTCTGGATTGTACGAAGGTCTTATCGGTTGATCCATGTAGCCGCAGTACAAACGTTACAGTTTCATCGCCATACAATGCAAGAGTAAGTAAAGGGGAGTTCATAGTGAACAAAATCTGTATAAGATATACTTACTTACTAAATGGATTACGGAACTCGCAAGTTCATCGCCGTAGTAACAAACGTTCGCCATTGAATTCTATCCTGGACAACATCAAGTCAATTTTCATCACGAACACCTACTTCTCGAAGATATCTTATAATATTATCCTCCCAACGACGAATCGGTCTTCCCAGTGGTCTCCTTCCAACCGGCCTTCCAACCAGGATCTTCGTTTATCCCCCATGAGAGCTACATGACCTGCCCACCTTAGTCGTCGCGATTTCATTATTTTTACAACATTGGGTGAGTCGTACAGTACCTGAAGTTCTTCATTATGCAGTTTCCTCTATTCTCCAGTCATCTCGTCCCATTTCGGTCCGTATATCTTTCTCCAAACCGTATTTTCAAACACTCGTAATTTAAGTTCATCTGCCAGGTTTGTACTCCAACTTTCGCAACCGTAAAGTATTACCGGCAGAATAACCGTTCTGTATATTTTCAATTTCAACTTCCTTGATATTAATCGAGAGGTTAGGAGTTTCTGGACTGAATAGAAACATGAGTTGCCCGATACTAAGCGACTTTTTATTTCTTCCGTGACCTCATTTTTGCTTGTTACATATGCTCCCAAGTATTTAAATTTGTTTACTTTCTTTCTTTGTATAATTGTATAAGATATAATCGTAAAAAAAGTGTACACGATGAGCCTTGTACATTTCTTGTGCACAAGAAAATATCTGAGCAAAGTTGAACAAGCAATTAATTTCTCTTACGATGTATAAATAATTAGCGTTAAATATATCTGTATGGCAAATGTAAATAATACTGAATGTACTTTTACAATATTTAACTGTATATTGAAATACTTCGTGACATGAATCAATGACTCATTATACCCGCGAAGAAACATTGAATTCGGCAGCCAAAAAAATGTTACAGTATTATCTCCCAGTACATAAAATGATAAAAATAAAATTCTTTGCAAAATATGTGAACAATAACTATGAACTTCCCATCCGTAATAAATGCAATGATTTACTTCTACTGCAGGAATGAATGGTAAATATACTGGGATTAGATCTTCTTCTACAAGAGATAAAAATTTTTGTATGGTCGATAACAGAAGTTTCTATTTAATCTTCTGTACTTTTGTTCAGTCTAATTAATCTTTAATTGCTAAGAATTAGTTCGATTGAATAACATACAGCATTTTGTACGACTTTGTAAATGCAGATATCTCGTGTCATTATTGGTGGGCAATTACAAATACAATAGACACATGACTGAAACTTAGGAATTCGAGAAGTTGGTTGTGTTACGCGTCTCCACGCGTACTGCAATCATTAACGCTTCCACAGTACCAAATGCGGCGCAAAATCACTTTGGCTGCTTTAAGCCATGTCTACTCTTTTGTGCGTGAAAGAATTTTGTGTGCAATGTTCAAGCAATTAACAAAATTCTCCCCTAGAAATATCGTTATTGGTTTTCAGGAAGTGCAAGATCATTCGTTTATGTTTTTAGCGTTGTTATTATTTCTAATTACTTCTGTTGCTTTCTCTGTAATTGCATAAAAGAGTAAGGAAGAAAGTACCATCATATTCCCAAGAAAATACACTCGGATCAAGAGAAAATGGAAGATGGCATTTTTTTAAATGAGTTAGTGCACAATGTACTAACCCATCAAATTATGCAGATTTAAGTTAACTATATGGTCTGCATCAACGTAATATTCTGCTTCAATGTTGCCAGCTTAAGCAAGTTTTCGAACTGAAAATTTTGCATTTGGAAACCTTAGGAAAAGAATGTGCTTTCTCAATTTTCTTGATTTTCCAGGACAGCGTTTTTTAATTCCACAATCTGCACATCAAATTAAGATTTGCTTGTAATAGACGGCCTATGTATAATCTCTGTACGCATGATGATTTGTTAGAAAGACCCTTCGAAAAGCTATCAGATCAGATGGTCCTATTATCTCACTTTGTCCAAAAGAGGACAAAGAACGTTCTTTTTCTGATGTCTTCATTTACCATTTTCTACAAATCTGAGTAAATATGTTTTTCCTAACCACGTGAAATTAAGGAAACTTATCAAAAGGTGATCTGTCCTGAGGCTACATTCCCTGAAGTACCAATTACGTCAAGAAAGGACGTTTACCAGCGGAAGCAGAGCCGGTTTAAGGTGGTGGCTAAAGGGGCTGCAGCCCACGGTTCCTAAACGTTCAGGGGCCAAGCCAAACATAAATAAGTTCTTTTTACGAGAGTAGGGGATAAATAACAGAGATTTTAAAAGAGTATTTAACCCAGGGCGCCCAAATAGCTTAATCCAGCACTGAGTGGAATACCGATCTTGGCTCTTTCAAGAACCATCGTCACTGTCTTTTTCCTCGATCATGTTCAAGAAGAACAAGCTTCGTCTCCTTAAGCAAAGGCAGAAATTCAAACGATAATTGCGTATACTCACAACGCTCATGTTCAAAAAGCTTGACTATGTTTTTCTGTAAATTTAATCGAAATATGGTCATACAAAGGCTATTGCGACACTAAGATTAACTAAGAAAATGTAGACCCACGTCAAGTCGGACGGGTAATCAAATGGTCCATACAACATAAAGTTTATCCAAGTTTTATACAACTAGATGAATCAACGACGACTTGCTTTCTAATCAAGAAATCGTGGGATCCAATGGAATACCGGAATTGAACATCTTCACTGATCTTTTCCTCAGTCACACGAAAGCTGAGATGATATTTGGGATTAAGGTTAGCTGTCTTAACAGCCCTTCCTTTTTTTCTCTCCGCCAAGTCAAAGCTACTCCTCCAATGGAGTAAGGAAATCGGCCGAAGTTTTAAGTCGCTCTGAACTAAACACTATGAAGCTCACAACCGAAACCAAGCCTGGATCTGCCAATCTCGTAGGGTGTTTATAGATGTTATGTCATAAGAACAATGAATCACATAACCACTTTATCTGACATTTGAAACCGGAATCTACACTTCTTAATTCAACTAGATCCCCGTTTGTAAATAATAGAAATTGACAGCTTCTACCGGGAATTCAACTAGGGTTGCCAACTATGGGAAATAGAATTACCGGCACAGCTAACTAGCTATGAGGGGTTGCATAAACCACAGGGGATATAAACAGACTAAAAAAAAACACAGAAGAGTAGAAGTGCAACTTCTTGTGCAGAAAAAAAGACGTAATCGAAAACCGGGATTGGTGAACAATACCTCCCACTAGAATACCTCAACTTGAACAGCTCAAAACTTGACGCAAGTGATTAATATGATGTATTTTCCCAGAGAAAATATAATATCAATTAAACCACAATACCAGCAACTCAAGGAAAATAATTAGGGCCATATAATGTAGGAGTACCTAAAAATTATTACCAGAAAATTTAATAAAAAATGGGGGGAATATTTAGCATAAATTGTGCTGAAGGATAGCAAGGAAATTATCCGCTTTTTCTCAAACAGGACAAATAAAAATAAAACATCCAACAGACCGGGAAAAGGGTGAGTGGCAAATCTGAACTGGAAACTCGGATTCCAGATCTGACTATCGTCTCTGGCAGAGATTATCATAATTCATAAATAAAATAGCGGTCATATGTTAGGTCGGTGAGACTTCTGTATCGGCCACAGATTTTAATCACAACATTGGTACAATTTTTAGCCCTATCGGTGAAATACCTGCATCCTTACACCTGAATGATGATAAAAAGGAAATTAATAAGTTTTTACGAAAGAAGTTAAGAAATGTTTAATGCGCTACGGCATTGTTAAGTATTTCCGTTCTGACATAAAATATTACCCTACATATAGTGCTTTTATATAACTATCACGTGCTGTTCTAGATGTAAATTTAAAAAAAAAGTAATATACGCTAGACAAAGCACATTAATTGTATCTCGTTAATAAGCGGTAATAGAATAAACGATAAAATTAAGGGAAGGTGTTATATTATGAAAATAAAGGTTGACTCCGAGATTTTTGTTTTTTTTTTATAAGTAGCCGGAAAAATCTCTTGAGAGCCACGCGTAGGATGGTCAACTAATGTTCATAAAATTACCGGTCGAAATAGTGCCGGTGTAAGCTTACCAGTCAGACCGGTAGAATACCGGCTGGTTGGCAACCCTAAATCCAACGCAGGAACCGTCGTGCAAAATACAAGAGCGAGAACCATTTGGTTAAACGGGGGCTCATGTTGATGGTATTTTTTAAAGTTTCAATGAAATTTAAACAAACGCACAGAGAAAGAAAGAGGAAAGTCAAAATAGATATTGTTACCTCCTTCTTCTTTATATTCAAATCATTGATACGTTTTAAAGAAGAACAATGAAATCAAAAATATAATAATGTGTTTAATGTTAAAGAAAATAGTTCCAGCAACTCGAATACTTTAGTCAGTGCTCAACAACAATGTTAACGCTAGTTTTTTTTCTTAATAAAGTCTCCGCTTCACTTAATGCAACCAACATTTCAACTATATACTAGACAACAAACGGTTCAGCAGCCAAGAGTACTAGTAATCTGTTCGTTGCAAGATAAAAATATTAAATTGGCTGTCACACGCTAACTGGTTATTTTCTGGATGTTGGGGAGTCATGTAGATGTACGTGGTCATGAAATATTTTTGGAAACCGTCACAGTATCGTTTTGCTGTAATGGCTACATAAGGTCTTAGGAGTGAATGACGAATGACACCAGTATATCACTACCATACACTGGCCATTACCATCTTTGGGTGACAGGCTCGCTTTGCCACTTGCTACATTCAATCACCGAGAATTACGTCTACAACACACACTTCTCATCACTAGTCACAACGTTTTATAGAAGTTATTTTTTCACTTTTGTAGGTGAAAGAGAATAGAGCACAGTTCGAGACGACGTACAACCACAATAAAAAAATGTCACTTTTATCTCAATTTCACAAAACATTGACAAATCACGTTCTTTTCCTGCAGTCTTCAATTTGAAGCTTAAATTAATAATAATTAAAGCGCGGAAGTTCAGGTATTTATTCTGCTTGAAATAGACAGGCAAAAAAGGCATTTATTATTGCTGAAATAAGTACTTAGAGAAGGCATAATACTTTTTTTAATAAATAATATGACTTACCATAATGTTTTTTTATATCCTATATTCTGCGTAGCGTTGTACAGTACAACACGATGTTCTTTATTGGTTCCTCTTCACTACAAGAATTTCCTTCAAATATTCAACACATATTGAACCTTCTGTCACTGCGAACTGTTTTCGTTTTTCGAAAATGATCGCTCAGCTTCCACAGAAGTGAAAGGAACATATATAAAGAACAGTGTTACTGACGGACTCATATTAAAGACAGTTAAATGTTCATATACGTATGTCTCTAGGTCCTCATCAACACACATTGCAAGGTTACATTTGTCACTCATAGCTCCCCCCTTTTCTTCTCTACACTTCCATTTTTCATAGTTTCTCCCACAATTTCCATCGTGGCATTGCGTTTTTCGGCTCTCTTCTCAAGTTTTGTTATTGGTTCTGGCAGCATAGGAGGGCAGTATGCGTGAGCTATAAGGTCATCAGCCAGCGACAGGTCTTGATGCTATGAATAGGACCGAAGTTTTAGAAAACGCCGAAGCAGTGAAGGGTTATAGTAAATGAGGGGGGGGGGTCACGGGGCCAGCCTAAATACTTAAATTATTATCCCTCCTTACGATTTTCGTCCTCTGAATACACGCCTAGGAGACAGTTTCAGGTAAAACTTTGGTAAACTTTATTTTTATATGGGCCAGTCTAGTAACTTTGGACTTCGACCCGTCACGATTCGCCCATTTACAACCAGTTAAAATCCACACCCATGCCGGGACTCGAACCCAGGACCTTCGAGCCGATGGCCTACCGCCGCAGACCGCTCGACCACCCGGCCGGCAACAGTTTCAGGTGAGAAAAACAGCGTTGCCTTTACTTTTGGGTGTGTTTAATGCCGCCAAAATCATTTTAAAAATACTTGTTGAAATACATAAAAAAAAACACTGTAAAAATAGGAAACACAATCTTCATCCCAAAAATATATATACGACTTTTTCAACGTATTTCATTGAAGTACAGCATTTTTTGAAAGTAGAAAAGAAGTAAAGGTAATGTTCCTTTAAAATAAAAAAAATGAGGTGGTCGGGTTTCGATCTAGGGTTTACTAAAACACTGGTTAGATGCTCTCGCGACTTAGCTACGAAGACAGTTGGTGCTTATAGATTTCCAAGTGACATTTATGGCTAGGATTTCACTGCAAAGGGTGAGGATCGAAACACGAATATTAACATGTTGATTTTACTACCAGGAATGTCGCGTGAAAAAAAAAATGATGAGATGCGTTTGCTACAGTGTAAATATTTATACCCAACTTAATTCCTATTTCCGCTAATGCAATCCTAGTCGTTTACTGTTCACAGTGCAAAAAACAATATAAGCACTCAAAATGGCGGGGCGTTCAGTGACAAGCAAGTAACGTTACTTCTATTATTGGATTATAGAATATCCAACAAAGGCTTAAACTGCATCCACAAAAGTACGTAACTTCAAAATTGCCAGTTTAGCTTTCACTGCGATCAGAAAATGACCGAATTTTAACCGTAAAATAAGTTGAACGTTCACCGACAAAACACTTTGGACAGTTTCAACCTATTTTCAGCTAAAGTTAACCTATTACAAACAAAATGTTAAACTTTAAAATTGAGTGAACGTTACCTGTCTATTTACTAAAGGGCTTACACTATATCCACATTGAAGTGTAAATACAACCAATCGCTAATTTTCGACTTTTATTTCTCCATAACGCGGAGTAACTTTAATCCATTTCGTGTTTCCACTTTTTACAGTGTTGGTTGGCTACATAGCTCATTTAACATTACACCATATGTTTGAGTAAGACTACTCTACAAAGCACTCCAAGATTTCATATAATTTATCATACGTACTAATGATAGGCTAAGTCACTAGACACAAACCGTAAGAGAAAAAATAATACTACCCTTAACACGTTCATTTGAAGTGCAATAAAGCAATAGGTTGGAAAACGTTACAACATACAGAAGAGAGGGTGAGGATCGAAACACGGCAGTAAATGAGTTGAAACCAGCAACTCGAGTTGAAACCAGCAACTTCAGCCAGAATGAAAGAACAATATTTAACTTCAGTTTGTCTAAGATTGAGAGGATGAACTTCATCACCTTCCACACCAGAAAGGATGAGTTCGAAGCAGAGAGGGCGGAGGATAGAAATTCAATAGCGAAAATGGATGAAGAGGGTTAAAAAAAGAGAAGAAGATATCTTCTGGTGAGGAATTGCAGAAAATGCTTTTCTCAGCGAGAAATAGAAGCAGTTACAGGAAGTGATTTATTGTTCGACTGGTAACTGTTAAGACTAAATAAGGAAACAGAAGAATTTATGTATTTCTTGCTTCTTTTTTTTATTAAAGCTATTATCTTCCTCTTAGGTTCCTTTATAATAGTAGTATATTGTTTTAGAAGAAAGCCTTTCTTTCTGCTTAACGCCGTCTTCTTTATTTTGTAAGAATTCCGAGAAGAAAAAAAATTATGAGAACTGTGTGAGAATATAAAACTATGCTAATTGAAATTTTCCGTAGAGAAAAGTTTAAGCTTGTATTTGTCTCTGTTATTTTTTTCTTTCGTTTCTTTCTAAGATAACTTTGTCTGTTTGAAAAGAATTGACTTGAGATGGAGTTAAAGTAAGCCTTTTTAGTGTGATACAAACTAGTAAAGGAATTTAGGAACAATAAGGAACCACTAGGCGCTCTTTCTGATGCATATTCCTTTTTATCAACTAAAAAGGACGTAGGCATAGGGGCAAATATAGACGTACAGCAAAGTGGTAGTTGCCTAGGTGGCAAAGGTTCGAAAGTGGCAATTTTTTAAAATAACAAATCTGTCTCTTTTAAATGGAATGTACACCGCAAAATATAGCGGTATTGATTCAACACTTTTCGCTGTCCCAGAGCAACCACCACTTTTTACATTATTTTCTTTAGTTTCCCAGTGGTCCTCCAATCTTGCAACGTTAATTTAACTCATTTCCCGACGTCATACAATGATGAAATTTTGCACAGCGACGTAAGTCTGGGTGACAATACAATATTCCATTCTTACTTTCATATATTCTATATATTCATACATTTTAAAAGCATATTTTAATATGGATTTCTTTATCCTAAAATACATATTAGCCTGCAACGATCTTGGGTTTGACTGGTTGCAGAACAGTTTAGGATTTGGGTCACAAAGCATTAACTTGAGAAAATATATCCGAACACAGAAATAACACAAAAAATAATAAAAAGAACTTTTAAAAGACACACACGTTTCTTAAATAATTCGTACCAAAAAGTAATTTTGTTTATGCATGACTATAAAGAAAAGCATGGGGCGCGCCAATTCAAGAATTGATGAAGTAACTGTATATGAGAGCGGGCCCCATGCTTTTGTTTTTAGTCATGCACAAACAAAACTATTTTTTTAATTTTTTAGTACGAATTGTTTAAGAAAAGTATGTCTTTAAAATGTTTTTTTAAATTATTTTTTTGTGTTAAATCAACACAACACACCGTGTTGATTTCGTTGGTTCAAACCAATGAGTTATGTTATCAATGCTGATTCAACACAATGGAGGGTGTCGTCATACACTGTGAGAACATTTTCCAAACAGTCCTGAAAAAAAAGCTAGGCAACCTTAGCTGCCAGGAAATTTCCAGCAACTTAATTTAAAAAAAAGCCATCATTCAGTTTTCAGGGAGCAAGAGAAAAAAATGAATCCTGAAGTGATATTTGAACACAGATTGCTTAGTTAAAAGTCCAGCCTTTTGCAAAACAGCAAAGAGAAATCTCTTGCTTGAACCCCGGAAACATAAACAAAGTTGCTCCCATGACTTACGCCATGTTTTAATCAATTTTCTATTTGTAAATTCGGGATAGGAATCCCCATTCATTGAGAATAGGTTCCATTCCTATGAAAGCAAGCGATCTGAATTTCAGCAGGAAACAATTGACCAGTATTAGAGATATTGTAGAGAGAAGAAAGACTTTTACCTTTCTGCGCATGTGCACAAATTACACTCAAACTGAAAACAGAGAGACCTTCCAATATGGTAAAATAAATTACTCGGTGCTTCTCAAGGATTACTGTTGATAACTGCAAATACTGATTTTTCACTTAAACATTACAGGATATATCAAGAAACTTCGACATTTTTTTTAAACATTGCAATGCCAAATCAACACCGAAATCAACACCATTTGTTGTATTGATTTAACACAAAAAAGTAGTGATCGCACTGGAACACCAAAAAGTGTTCATTGAAAACAGCTACGTTTTGCTGTGTAGCTTGTTAGTCGGTTGTAAATAAGGTGTACAGTAGTTACGTGAAAAATGTACATAAGGGTTATTTACGCAGTACTATGTTTCAGAAGTACTTTGCAATAATACTCGAATTTTCGATAATACCCGAAACTTCGATAAGTTCAAATACTCTAACGGTTTCGAGTAACCGATTACAACTCGATAAATTTTCACACCCGAAGTTCCATAGGTCCTCAGCCTTATCGAACACCCTTAGGCCGTACAATATGCCATGGCTTAGACGCTGAACCGTAAATTTAAATTCATGGGACGTCATGAATGTTCTCTCTATTCAATCCTATGTTCTAACAAGGGAGGGTCACGATATCTTGTCGCTGAAATCCGAGGCAAACATAATGCATCTGATAGAACATGGTGAGATATAGAGAATACCAAAATTTAAGGTGCGGTGGACAAGGGTAGCAAGACTAGGGGTGGACAATCTTGAAATTCACTGAAGTTAAATAAAGGCAATAATGGTGTTTCAGAACGAAGTCAGTTACTTTCGGGAGGAGATTCCTGACAACGAAACAAGTCAAAAAATGTTCCTATGAACATAGGTGAAATTCCTCTTCGGTTTGAATATACAGCGTTTCCAACTTGGAGTTCAAAGTCGACGCCTGTCGACGCTGTTTTTGCATGTCGCTATTTTTGTGCATCACTGGATTTAAGTAGCTGTTTTGTCTGTTGTTGTGTTTGTGCGTCGCGGGTTTTGTCTGTCGGGGATTTTGCCTGTCGCGGTTTTTGTCTTTCGCTATTTTAACCTGTCGCTGTTTTTGTACGTCGGTCTTTTGTGCGTCGCGGTTTTTGTTTCGCTGTTTCGTCGGTACACCTGTAAACAATACTGCTTTATCGAATGTTAAGTGTATCTACGAGATAGTTTGTACACAGTTCACTCTGTACCCTACAGGGAAAATTGACAACTTTTATCTTATGCATAGGAAAATATTTTTAAAACGAACATTAGATTATCTCCATCATCTCTAAGATACTGATTAATATTTCAGAAATCTTTCATTAAAAAAATATCCGGTAAATTGCGTAAGCAAAAAACTATCTTTGAATTTAGACAATTTCACTTCTTGACATGCTTTAGAGGTATTACGCGATGAGTCTAGTTGATCATTCAGAAGTTCATGTTAATGGGAGAGAGGGTGTTAAGAGAAGAGAAAGACTATCAGCATTGAAAAAGCATGAAGATATAAATTTGTAGAAGAAAATACATTTCTGCATTTAGCAATTCCTGAATGAATCTCCACACATTTATGCATGGTGAGGAAAAATAACGAAGACAAATTTTAGTTAGTGGTGACACGAATACACTATAACGTGGGGAAGTAATTTTGTCGTGTTTGATTCGCTGTTTTGTTGTGTACTAGTATTATATTTCCCATATTCTTATTTTTTTTTCTGTTTTGCAAAAGTTCAAACAAACGTCACGCTATTTTGGAGTTGCATCTTCAAGGAAAGCTTTAATGTGACAGTGTTCGTTTGCTCGGCGCTCCTTTGCAAACGTTGTCCAAAGCAACAAAGAGATTTAAGGAGCTTATCTATGAAGGCGAACGTCCAGGAAAATAAAGAAAACACATCGTCAACACTTCCAGGAACAGCAAGATCATCAAGAAGAGAGTCTTGGAGCAATAAATATGGTCACAACAACAATAAAATATATGATTGGAGTAACCATAAAATAATATTTGTCATAGTTGAAATTGGGACAACAATACTATAGATTGCAAATACAATACAAGTCTCGCTAATCGTATTTTGTCATTATGACAATATATATAAAAAAGGTAAAGCTATCCCCTGTGTGATACGCACGCGCCCTGAACGGCGCATGGGGGATGTGGACGTAGCGCTCCACATATGGTTAGGTGAATTGTCTTAATTACAATAGGCCACTGTGAACAATATTTTATGGTAAAATTATTGTTTCAAGTTAAATTAGTAAGATGCTTTGATAGCATTACAGCTAATTATACAATAATACATAGTTGAATTACAACAACTACAGGGTGTCCAACTTACAACGTAACTCAGGCTTGGGGATAGTATAACTTTTGAACTGGAAGCTGTAAACATATAATGTTTATACCAAAATGAAGCCTTGTTCATGCAGATATTTTTAAACTAGGAAGCAATGATTGAATTACATTAGGAACCACGCAGTGTTGCCAGATGTAACGGAAGGCGTAAACAATTTTTGTAACAAAACATGTAAAATGACTCATAACATGTTTATGGGCGTTCTGTCGTTGTTTTTCAGTTTCGTTAGGTGGAGTAGCTCGGCAACTATGGAAAAAAATGTTCAATTCTACTGATAACCAATCGGACGAGGCCTCTGTAAGAGGGAACTATTAAACTCTTAATTTTTAGAAATTTAGATTGTGAATTAGCAACACTGCTGGTCTTTCAGTGCCAGAAAAGGTGTGTCGCTAAACTGTACTCATCATGCAATTACTGAAAAGAAACTTTGATATTGTTTTAAAAAAGTGTTACTTACATGCGCCCGGCAACACTGCTATGCATCAGGAATTGAATCGAATTTATTTTAAGGCCTTTAGGTAACTATGGCTCAGGCCGTATGGATGATGATGGGATGAATTGGTGGAATGAGGAAAGTGGGAGGAAATGGGAGCACCCCGAGAAAACTCACGCACACAGTGTTTGTCCACCACAAAGCTCACATAGCATGCGCAGGGATCGATCCGACGACCCCTAGCACCAGACATGAGCGCTCTACCAACTGAGCCACCATTCTGGTCTTCTGACCAACTTTGATAGCAAGTTTCAGACACCTAAAATACTTCTGCAACAACTTCTGAAATATGTCCCTCGAGAAAAGATATCTCAAATAGTGCCTAGCAGAAATTGCATTATTATTAAATCACCTGATGAACATATAGCCAGTACGATCACAAACAAGCACAGCTTTCAAATTTTCGGTAGTGAAGCCAAACTTGCTTCTATGAGCACCAGAACTACCAAAATGCCACCACCAAAATGTCAACCCATGCTATCTGCAGTGATTCGAGGAGTTGAACCAGATGCCACAGATGCTGAAGCCGAAAGCGAACTCAAATCCGAGGGACACACTATCACAAAATGGCTGAGAATAAAAACCAAGGAAGGAAACAGCAGCTAAATGATCCGAGTCTTAACATCACCTCAGCCAGCTATCCATAACTTACTATCAATAGGAGCCTTCATCTACAAACGACGTCACAGAGTTGAGCCTTCACGCACTACTGCACCCATACCTACTCACTGTGAGAACTGTCAGACGTATAATGCCCATGAAACACGTTTTTGTCCAAATCAAGCCAAATGTGAATACTGCTCTCGCCCACATCACACCAAAAACTGTGTCAACGTACAACAACCTCCGAAATGCAGCCAATCTGGTGAACAACATCCTACTTTTTCATACAAATGCAAAGTCCCGTCCTCAACCAGAAATTGACGATCCACCTGCTCAAAACCAAACCCCATCTACCCTTCGATCACCCACAATAAAACAAATCATCGCATTCATCACTCTCGCACTTCAAAACCTCCACCCAGGCGCTCGAGAAACCATACTCCATTATGTACTACAAGCAGCCAATGAAGCCTTCAAAATCAAAGTAAACGCTACATACTCGGGACCCTACGTCTATTTCTCTCTCACACTTCACATGGACTTTGCTTGACATCCGTAATTCATGAAATGTATTATCACTCATTCTTTCGTTCACTATTCACCCTCATAATCACACTGTTATCATCAATGTGTTGGAGAAGGGCTCACCTGTCTTTCATAAAGCCTAGAGCAGCCCCTAGGCGGAAGATATATAAACACATTAGTTATATATGTTCCATGTGCTGTATCGTTTAATGTGCACTTCATTTCCATCTTCCATCTCATTCATTATCGTTTGATCCTTATAAACGAATAAAGTGGGTATAAGCGAAAAACTGATACCACCCTAACCGTAAGATTTAGTAAATAAATGACCTCAGACCAACTACGCTTACCAGCAGATCCCACCAAATTCCTTTCCTTACCTTCTCTTCCCATAGCAAGGGCGTAACCCTTGGGCGGGTGCTAGCCACATCGGAGACTAGCAATACGCGAAAAAAGCATTGCATCAGATCAACAGATCGGATTAATAAGAAATAAACTATTGATCCTTAGCTTGAAAAGACTTCAGTTTTGAACGACTGCAGATGTATCACCCCTTAGGCTGCTGCAAAGCGCTTTCGGCATCTTCTCGCTCTGTATAAGTGCGACAAGGGTACGAAGAGCTATCGCACGCTTGACGTCCTTAATCAGCGCATGCGCAATAATCTGGTTTGAAAGTTGTCTGCTAGGCACGACGAAAATTCTGTTCTGTTCCGCGTGCTCGCTTCATCGCCTACAATAACAATATTACTGGAGTGATATCAGTAATAAAAGCAACAAAAGCAATGTAGAATGTACATCTAAAAGCAACTACGACTTGTTGCAGATTGTAGTTTAGAACAATTTGAATTTTATTTAACAGGCGATTCTTAAATATGTCGAGCTCACCGCACTCTTCAGAGCATATAGCACATTTTAAACATTTGCTTTTCGTTTTAAGTGGTTCATTAAATACACGTCCGGGATGAACATGAGTAAAACATTTTACACTAAACCGTCTTTAAAACGATTTGTCATACAAATAATAAATTAAGGACAGGTATTTTTGACAGCGTATGTTACAAAAGAATATTATATTCCGGTACCACGAACAAAAAGAGTCAGTAGATTTTAAAGCACTGCACTGTGTGTTACACAAATAACAAATTAGTGACATTTTTAAGGCATTTTTAACAGTGTATGTTACACAAGGAATATAGCACGAATAAAGAGACACATTACACTAGCGTGGCCAGATATATTATTTTTAAGAGTATTACAATGTTTTAGAGGTTCTGATGTATATATTCTTTTCCTTATAACTTCCAAAGTATTTTGTAATTGATGTATTCCAAATGTCTAAATTCCGAATACATTATATACAATAAATGTAGTTAACAGTGGAAGATCATCTAATTTAATGACAGGAAAGTGCAGTACTGGACTTGCAAATGCACTTTTTACTGCAAAGCTAGTGTTAAGGGAGGATATAAAACAGCCTCCCGGACGTACATTTGAAACTTTTGAGGCGGTAAAGAGATAGAAAATAATTACTTTTTTTTATTTTTGTCTGGTTTTGAATTATTTACGGTCTCTTGACATCTTTTGCTCAGGAATGAGTTAGGTAGAGGATGGGGAAGATTTAAGGGCCTTATTTAAGGTACCATCCCAACATTCGGCTGGTTAAACTTAGGGAAAATCTCACTCGAGATGGTCGGCTACGGGGTTCGAACCTGCGTGCCATACCTATTGCCGACCTGAAGTTAGTGAGGTTAGCTCCTACAATCTACGAAATCGTGCAAACTTGCTCCTTCCCGACAAAGATAACCACATTTCCTCTTTTTCTATCTTCCAAAAGAAAGTAACAGAATGCAATTCAGTACTTTTAACTTATACATTCAACAGTTAAGTTTAAAGGAAGGCAGTAAATTTAACTGTTTACACAGTACACAGAACATATATAAATTCTGAAATGCCGAACCTTGTGAATCACACAAGGAAAGAAATCTGTCGTTCGCTTATAAGTTTAATGTAAGAACAAGCACCAGTTGGCATTTTTTTCCTTCCCGCGTAATTTGTTTGTCAGAGCAGACAACCACTAACTCCATTTCCAATCCAAGATTCTTGCGCATGCGAGGATTTAGCTGTGCGGTAGCTCTGTGTAGAGTCTCATGGGTCAGCTGTAGCTCCCACCAGAGCCAGACAAAGACCCTGGAATGGGACAAGCTGATCGCTTATCGGGCTGTAAAGGATACATTATTATTTAGTAGCTGCGTCCTGTTAGGAGTGAATTTGAGTTAGAATCGTACAGCAACCACACCAATTGAACTACATAGTCGCTGGGGAAACGTCATGCAAATTACTTGGTAGAAGTTTCATGTATTGACACTGGAAAATTTAAGCTTGCTCAGGATTCAGAACCATAGCATTCGAACAGTTCAAACTAATAGTAATTTGGGCGTCATTTGAACTGAGTTTACCTGTTGAGAAAAAGAATAGTTCCGAGACAAAGTGTTTCATCCATTTGAGTAATTTTGAGATAATTCTGCTAACGCGTGTATTTTCTTCACGGAAGATTTGAAAACTTCATCGAGTCGTCGAGATTCCGAAGACTAATTGGATTCATATGAGATTATCCATTAAATATCTCTTATACTCGTGCTCGTGCTTCTCCAATGCAGAATCAGGAAAATACTTGAAGAATCAAGAAGGAATTCCGGTAACAAAGTTTGTAAAATAAATTAAAATTAAAAGCGAGTTTCTTAAATTCACAGTGAATACTATCCGAACTATCTACGTTGATTATATACAGTTGATGCTAAGTTATTATCCAACAATGAACTGCAACTATTTTGTGATAATTAACAGTGAAGTTGTTAATTTAGAGGAACATTACTTACTGCAAAGATACAGTTATTTTTATTCTTTACGTGGAAAATTACGTTTTATACGTTTGATAGCGTACAGTACTATATATTCTTTTGTGTTAATCCTTTCTAGATATTAATGCGCACTTCATCAAAATACTATAGTGCATGTTTAAGCGCAGATATATCGTACGAATTATAGTACTTCAGCGCCAAGAATATTTGTATATGAGAATGATGTAATGCGAGAATATATTTTCGTGAAGAACTCACTGAAATATTATAATCCAATATTAAAGTGTATTCAGTTATATCAGTATAAGAAAATATTCGTAAGTTGTCGTCACCACTATCAATATTCTCAAGTTTTTCCTTTCATTTCATCACTACCCAATACAGTTTTCTCACTTGTCACATCAAGCGGAATCACAGAGTAACTTGCGTCGAACTTTAGACGTTCCCATAGGCCACCGAATGTTAGACGTTAGTCTCAGTCTCGGTCTTGGTATCGAAATGGAGACAAGACCAAGACTAATCTCGATCTCGGTTCCATCCCTAGTTTAAACACACTGAATTTCGGAAGTATACATAGACATAGATACACAGATAGATAGTAATGCGTAGACTGAAGTAGGACTGTCAACTATGTCTGTGTTGAATCCAGGATAATATGAAAATAAAGATGTTGTAGGGGATTCTGGGTGGAAGCCCCGATTGGATCAATTTAGGATATTTATGATATTAAAGTAAAATACGAAATAATAATGCAATTAAGTATTTATGTAAGCTTAATAAGTCATTAAATGCATACACTGTAAAAAATAGCTGTGTTAATTCAACACAATGCGGTGTCCCAGCGTGACTACCACTTTTGTGTGTTAAATCAATACAACACACGGTGTTGATTTTGGTACTGTGAAAAAAAAAGTTACGGCAGTAGTGAGAGTTGAACTTGGGTTGCTCAGTTAGAAGTCGAGCGTTTTACCTCCTTGGCTAACTCGTCAGACAGGAAAGTACTAAATGCAAACGATATTCAATGAACAACATTTGAATTTAACCACTACATTATAGATTGAAACTGTGTATGGGATCAAATATATGTTGCTGAGCCCCCAAAACAAATTAAGTTACTTGCACGACTTATTCCATGGTTTAATCCCTTTCTATTTGTCAATTGAGAACCAGAATTCCCATCCATTGAGAATATTCTATTTCTATGAAAGCAAGCAAGATGGCGACAGCCAAACACTTGAGCAGCATTACTGCTTTATCGTAACATGTCATGCTTGCTTTCATAGAAATGGAACATATTCTCAATAAATGGGGATTGTGATCCCTAAATGACCAATGGAAAAGTGATTAAATCATGGCATAAGTCGTGAGAGTAACTTTGTTTGTATTTGCGGTTCAGCAACATTTTTCTATCCTGTATATTGTTTCAATCTAGTGCACTCCGTCTGACGATTTAGCGAAGTCGGTAAGACGCTCGGCTTATAAGTGAGCAGCCCATGTTCAAACCTAGCTGCTGCCGTAACTTTTTTTCTCCTGTACCGAAATCAACACTGTGTGTTGTGTTGATTTAACACACAAAAGTGGTAGTCATGCTGGGACACCGCATTGTGTTGAATTAACACAGTTATTTTTTACTGTGTGGTATTTTCAGTTGGTTTACTACTTTTGTTTATAATTTCTTCATACTCTTGATTGTTATTTACGAAATTAACTTATATTTAGAAGCCAAATGCAAATTCAGGGTTTTTTAACGCCCCGGGCATGGTCTAGCTTTTGTCTGGACAGAAGAGGATATTCTTTGATGCCATGATCAATCAGGGACAGTTGGCAGCCCTGGGTTAAAGTACATCAACAATGATTAATTCAAAGTTCATTTGAACGTGTTGTTAATTTATCTTCAGTTCAAAGAACTTGAAATGCTTTATTGAAAATGTTCGCTGCTATAATAGTATCATCATGTCGCATAACATTATAGTAAACAATGCACTCTTCCCTTCAGAATCGTACCTCAAACATTGTTTGTTCAGAACAGTCTATACTGTGGTATCTGATGCTAGAAATCAAGAGAACAACTTGTGTTAGAAACTACTGTGTCTTCGTTTGAGGACTTCAACAATGAATTGTCACGCTATCTCACAGTATCAGTTCTTCCATGTCTGAAGTTGTAGACATCAGAACAACAGTAGACAAGAAGGTTGTCTGAAACAACTTCTTGAGTATTTACTTTCTTCTCCCATTCGTCTCTTTTATCTCGTCGTATTCGCTTGTGGACAGCTGATGCTGAAAATCGATTCAAGGAAGGAAAATAAAGTAATGCTTTGAAACAGAATTTCAAAAACAAACTTTTGACAGTGGTGAAAAACAGAGTACCAACAAGTTTCAAGAGCAAAGAACTGCACACAAGTTACACCACAAACTGGCAAAATGACAAAACAAGTAGTTTTATCAGAATCAACGTTACCGTAGAATCAGTTTTGCCAACTTGTGAGAATATTTGAAATTTACATACAGAAAGACCAGAAAGAAATGTACGGTAGCTTACATTATTTTTCATTGTAGTCCTAATTAGCTACTATCCGCGGGAAACATTGCTCTAGTATCTTTCGTACCTATATATTTTAAAATCGACTCTTTGACTCACTAAAGGTTCACAGAAATGAAAACCAAATGGACGAATTTTTGGCTATAACGAACGAAGGAGAGAGCAGTCATCGTCAATTCGTAAATCATCGGCATTGTTTGAGCAGCGTTCAATGGGCGCAAACCAAGGAATTCAACGTGAACATAATTCATTAACGGTACTGCAGTATGTCTTAGATGGCAGTAAGAATACTTCCGATACTGATAACCTAATGTTGAGGAGATATCCCGCACAGTAATTGGTTTGTCGGTGCCGTTCCTTCGCCATTTTGGTACTTTTCATGAGAATTTTAAAATAACAGTGTAGTTAGTGAACGAAAATGGGGTGACTAGTTGGTCTGTAGAAGAAAGTTACTAATTACTTGAATACTAAGTTCAAAAACATTACTGCGTTTATCAATCCTATGTAACCTTCATATAAATCCGAATCAATGGAACACTCGTGTGTTATCGTTCTCTTAAACAGCGAAATGAGTAATACGGTTTAGTCATTGCAATTTTAATTATTTTGAAACAATATGATTCACTTTGTTTTGTTTGGAGTTTAATTTAAGATTCGGGTGTTTTAAACCATCGAATGGCAATTCTATAAACGATTCATTTTCTATCGGTTGCAGTTCAGATCAAGTTGGGTGTAGGATTAGTTAAAACAAATCATTAATATGCAGGAAATATCTCGTTGAATATAGATACTTCTTAAGCTCAAATTTGTAGATATCGCCAAAGGCAAATGCGGCCTAGTATATCTCTTCACACTGAATTCTTCCACTCTATTATAACCACGTAACAATTCATATTTGTCGTGATATATAAATGATATAGTTTTCTTAAAACACTTGTTTTTACAATACCTCTAGAAAGACAATCTCTGTATTTTTTTTAGCTTATTCTTAGTTGTAATGGTGCTTAGCGATCAACATTACAAATCACAAGAACAATGAAAATTAAAAAAAGGAAAACAAAAAAATACAAGCAAAATGTTTTTAAATAAATATTTTTTTTAAAGCACTTTTAGAATCCTGATATCACCGTTTCATACAAAAGGATATTTTAGAGTCTTCTGAGAAAAAAAAATAGAATGAAACAAATATTGAAACATGATAATATAAACAGAGTTTTCTTTGAAATGTACTGTGAATTAAATATGTTAAACAAAGTTCAAGACTGATAATGATATTTATCAATGTATAGTTATTAACAGGCGCGGATCCAGGATATGATCAAGTGGGGGTACTAAACAATAGTTGTGCCCCTTTATCCAGTATACAGTTGGACTGAAGGCCATTTTATCCATTGTAGCCCCTGTAGCCCCCACTGGATCCACGCCTCGTCATTAATATACATTAAAGTACAATCAGTGCAGAAATTTGGTCTAAATCCGTCGGAATGGAGTTCCGGCATAACTAAAATCTAGCGTGGGGAGTACTGGCATAAATTCACGAACGTACAGACGCAATACTCTCGAAAGTGTTTTCGAAATATATTTTGACAATCAGTTTAATATGAACTGTTAGTGGCTTCATGATCTTGTATACTTGTCATGACAATTTATATTAAATATATAATATCTTTTTAAATATAATAATTCAGCACTAGAGACCATTCTTAAGTATTTAATTTACTACTGGTTACGCATGTTTTAGCCATTATGATGCTATTAATTAACATTCTTCATGTTAAAAGGTATAGTGGTTATTCTTTCTGTTATTGTAAAATAAGTTTTTTTTGTAAGCTTTTGGGTTTATAATTGCACCGTTCCGCCCAAAATTATTTTTCCAACTTCAGCATTGAGTACAATGCAACTTACAATGTTCTATTCGTGCCGTGGTGGCTCAGTTGGTAGAGCGCTCACCTCTGGTGTTAGAGATCGTCGGATCAATTCCTGTTCATACCATATGGGCTTTGTGGTGGACAAACACCGTGTGCGTGGGTTTTCTCGGGGTGCTCCCGTTTCCTCCCACTTTCTTCATTCCACCAATTCATTTCATCATCATCCATACAGCCTGAGCCATAGTTGCCTAAAGGTCTTAAAATAAAATTCAATTCTGTTTTACTGTTGAAGAATTTTGTGTAGACGATTATTTCTTGTATAATTATTATTAATATAATTATACAAAATTAAGACTAATACAACTTGTAGTTAGTTATATTGAATATTTTGTTAGTTTATCAACACACATTAAGAAGGGGAATTCTACTTGCCTGATAGAATTATTAAATATAAAATACAAGTCTCTACCGATATAGCTAGTTTCAGAACCAATTGACCTGAACTTCAGAATAAATGGTAATAATATTTCAAAAGTTTCGAACAGGCAAATCTATAACCAGAACCTGACTAATCAAGTAATACCTCCCACAAAAAATGAAACCCACGGTGAGCTGTTACAAAGTTTAATATCAGGTTACAGATAATATAAATGAATCTAAAAGTAAGGTTATTCTTTCCTAAGTGTATTACAGTTTGAATATGCAGTCAGAATGTAGTTTTTATAATACAGTATTAAGGAATAATTATTAGAAGCAAACCTAGTCTCATGCATGCCCTTATATTAGCAGAAATAATTCCTTTTATGAGGTGGAATTTCCTTCATCTCCTGCTATTTTTTCTAATTTTAATTTGATACATTAACAATTAATATAGTTTAAATTAAGTAGCAGGAAATCACGAACTTTCATTGTACGTTACACTCCCAAAAACCTACGAAATGTTGTTGAAATAAAGTCGCGTTCCAAAACTTTGGTCTATAGCTGAAGCGTTTCCCCAAAATTTTGAACCAAAAAAGCAGTAAATAAAATTTAAACCGATTAAGTTAATTAAAATCGAGTAAATAGAGAAGCGTTTACGTAGAGTCTTGTTCGGATATTCTCGTAAACAACTTCGAAAGCCTTTTGGTTTATATTTACAAAATTCCTAACCGAGAAAGAATTACTGTTGACAACTGTGCGTCGCGGAGAAACTTCTTCAGTTTTTTCAATAACTGGAAGTAGAAAGTTGTTGTGTCGCCCCGTCATCACTTTAGCATTTGCTGGTTTGAGAAAATCGAAAACAGAAGGCAACCGTGGAAGTACAGCAGCATTTCTATCTCTGTCAGACCATTTAAACTTGAGGAAACTTTGGGACTCTCTCTCTTCCCCCCTACTTGTAGCCATTGTCTCAACACAGCTGTTCCGAAAAAGCAATTACTCGGAAATAGCGTCAAGATTTCAGAACAGAACTGCTACCATGCGCGCTCTTATTTGAGATGCCAAGTGCCTATTTATGTGCAATTACTGATCTGTATTTATACTCTCAAGTTCATTATAGGAATTATATTTACCTTTCCTGCTTTATGGTTTACGAATTATCTTATAATTAAGTTTCTTGTATGGAGATTTTAGTATTGTTGTGCCATAGTTATTAGAGTGGTAATTTAGAACTTACTTTGTTTACCCTTTGTAGTAAACTACTTGCGGATCGCTGGTCAAGTAATGTAATCATGCCACGCCCTAAACTTGTAGTACTCATTACATTATCCAATAAAAATACTTTCTGGTTCGGTATACCGCTTGTATACAGGGCCCGTTGTGGTATATTAGCTGTATGCGTGTCCTGGAACTATTGCTTTTTCCTTTAGGTAAATGGAAGATATTTCAAACGTGTTAAGAGTCCTTCTCTTATACATTGTGTATGTCTATCTTTAAGCGGTTTTAATTAGCTCTGAATTCCAGAAAATTTCACCTTCAGATGCCCCAATCACGGTTTGAACAGAAAATAAATCTTTGATCAGAATACCTAAAATCCATTAAACAAAAATTTGGTAATCAACTAAAAAAAAATATCAAATTTGTCTTCGTTTTCATACTAATGAAGATTGAAGTCTTGTCATACACTTTCTTGTTTAATGCACTATATTGATTATCTAGTGGTCTATGTTAAACGGGAATGAAAAGTGCTCTAGGACCACTCTTGTGTTAACTATACTGTCAATACGAATTTTGAAGTTAGAATCATATAGTGTAACAAAATTTCCATCTTTAGAAGAATTATCTAATTAGAAATAATTTCATCCCATAAAACTTACAATATTAATAGAAAGAAGTTCGATATGTAATGCTGAAAACAAAATGTTTGCTTGATGTCTTTTAGTAACCGCCAACGATGGTTTGATAATTCTGATCACATTTACCGTAACGTTTGGGGAACTCCGCTGCCTGGCACATAATATTGTAATACTCTAGAGCAAATTATAAAGTAATACTGTACAGTTGGTGAATCAAACAACAATTGTTATGTTTTGAATACAATTTTACTGACTTTCGCGGGACCCTAACACTGTGTCGAGGAACCCGAAGGTTTCTCGGAACCCCGGTTGAGAATCATTGGTCTGCTAGCTGAGTCTGCTATTTTCTGGGATAACATTGCATAATAGTTTGCACTTTTATTTCTATGGGTTATTCCTGGGCCTCAGCTGCTCTTATTGTAGTCGTAAACATTCGTTTGTGTTTCTGTGACAACCTGCACCACAACATAATATACGAACTCTTTTCTAGCTGTGCTTTGGTTCGTGCAGCATCTTTCCTCATTAAACGTGCGGCAGTTTTGTTCAATATAGGGGGAGAGATGTCGCATCTCATTATTGCTCTGGTCATTCGTTTGCGCTTCATTGTTGTCTGTGAATTGCACGCAGCTGAGTAGGAAAACGCATCACTTGCCATTTTGTTACTATATGTTTTCAATTCGTACTTCAAATATATATAGTCCCACGTACGTTCGTCTAAATTTACGCACTTGATCCTTGAAGCACTTGCAGCACCAGTTGTTCTCTCGATTGTTTCTCTGCTACCCCTGCCCTTTGGTTATATGGTGTCGCCTCATTACATGTGGTTCCATGTTCTCACACATTGCTGCTACCTTCTGACTACTGGTTTCGGAGAAGTGCGGCATCTCTCCTTAACTTACCTTATTATTTGAGTTTTGAGAGGCTGCAAAGGTTGTCGGTTAGTTATATCTATGAGTATTGAAGAAATAAAGCATCTGTGAGCGTTGCTTAGGCAGGGGAGAGCGTCACTGGAATATGGCCCCAGATCAGGCCGGAATGTTGTCACACCACCGAAGAAATGTGTACAAAAGTCAAGGAATATGTGATGGAAAACCGATGTATAACAGTTTCTAATATAGCAACGGAAATGGACATCAGGGTTTTGTCGGAAGTAAAAAAATCTGCATGAGAAGTTGGAAATGTTGAAGGTGTGCACTAGACGGGTTCCTCGAATACTAACGCAGAAATGAAGAAACTTCAAGTCAAATATTTTCAAGAACTACTTGTCATGTAAAGAAAATTTTTATTTAAGGCTAATGACAGAAGATGAAACGTGGATTCACTACTGTGACCGCCAGAAATGAAACAAGAGGCTATGGTGCGAAGGCATAATGATTCTACCACACCACACAAGTTCAGAACACGGAAGGTTGTCAAGAAGAATTTAGCCACCATATTTTCTTGAGATAAAGAGGGTCTGCTGCTCATTGATATTTTGTTATATAACATCACCATTGGATTCTTATTATGCCAATCTGCTGATCCAACTCCGACAGGCAGAAAAGAAAAAATACCTTGGCAAACTCAGGAGAAAAGTGTTATTTTTGCATGACAACGCACCCACACACAAGTCTCAGATTACCCACACTGCTATTCAGACATGTGGATTTCAGCATCTCAAAAACTTCCTTACTCAACAGACCTGGCACCTAGTGATCAATGTAGTTTCAAAAACAAACAACACATGTGTGGCTTACGTTACAGCGATGATGATGGCTTGAAGGATGTCGTTTAGGTATAGTTTAACGACTGTCACAACACTTTTTTCTGCTGGAATCCGACACCTAACGTTCTGGTGTGCTAAATGGTGAAAAGATGAACTGTAAAGAGACCACATTTTCAGAATTATTTAACGGTCAATGGAGGTATTTTCTGCAAAAATGTTCCAGACGAAAGTTCCTTCATTTTTAACGTAGAATCAAAATCTGATTTTAAAAAAAATACCATGTTCTATTTTAAAATATGACTTCCGGTTTGGATGGGTCACTTCCGTTTGGTACCGGAAGTATCAAATATCACTATTTGATAGATTTTCTCCTAGTTAGCTATCTTAATTGTTATTACTTTTGTAAGAATCTACCTTCCATTTTAGAAGGGATGTACGGGTGGTCTCTGACACCTTGTATATTATATGATCTGGAACAATGGCCTAAGCTTGTCGTAAGTCTAGCGCATGGCTTCTTTCGACGATCTCTTTTCTGGTTCAAAAATACGCCAAGACCTTAAGTACCATTTAATCAATTTCCTTCGGAAACTGAGAAACGTCTTGGAAAACTTCAGTCTGGATGACTTGACAGCAGAACTGGAAATTGCGTACTAAGTCCGCTGCTGACTGCTGACCCTACTGCTGACCTAAGTCCGTAATCGGAACCACTAGACCACTAGGACCAGTGTTGGGTTGCCATTACAGGTACTAGGTACGTATACACGCTGGTCAATGTACCTAGGTATAGGTGCAGGTACTGTTGAGTGTACCTAAGATACTTTTTAGGTACTTGACCCAGTTATTGCCAGACAGGGCTGGAAATGATTTCAAGAACTAAGTGGCTACTCACTGACTGGAATATTACTTTTAACATTAGCTGTAATAATAATAATAAACATTCACTATTGAATAGGATAGGTTCAGCCAAAATCAGGAATTTAAATATTTAATAGAAATACTTTTGCTTCCGCATAAGTTAATATTTCTACTCTGTTTATTTTATTTTTATAATTCCATCCTATTCCACCCCTACGCAGTTTCGTCATATACACCCACTGTTTCTGGTGAATATTTGAATTTTATTTAAAGCCTTTAGCCAACTTTGGTTCAGGCCTGATGGGTGATGATGGGAGAATTGGTGAAATGAAGAAAGTGGGAGGAAACGGGAGAACCAGCACACACAGTGTTTGTCCACAACAAAGCCCACGTGGAATGGACAGGGATCGAATAGGGAACCCCATGCAACAGAAGTGAGCGCTCTACCACTTATTCACCGCACTGTTCCTAGTGTAAAATTGTATTTTTACTTCTTTGCAAGATAAACTCTTGAAGCACGATGTGTAAAAACGTGTATTTTCCATTAGATTCTGTGCAAAATTGGATAATACTTTCAAGTTTCTTTAGTATTTCTGAATTTGTTTTTAAATCGAAAAAGATATGTTCACTTTCAAATGATAATAAAATATTTAACTGCATGAAGAACCAACATACAGAGAAGTAAACACATTATGTGAAAGAAGCTTACCGGTATTCTAATATTATTTTTTTAAAAAAAGATATACAAAATTCATAAAATTTTAGGTAATAAAGTAATTGGAATACATATATTTTTTTAACATATTTCTAAATTATGAAGAGTAGCCTGTAATGTTCAACTCATTTAAAAACAAGGAGATATTCCGAGCTTGGGATTAGATTTCTTTTGGCGAAAGTTTATCCTTCAAGTGTAAACGTAGTAAAATAATAAAGCGCACTATTGGGTCAGTTTTAAAATATCAGGGGCAGTGATTCCACCAGATCCCCCTGTGGGGGAGGGGTGTTTACCCCCCAAAAGTCTCAACAGCACCCCGCAACTTTAATGTTTTTGCTGTGAAAAATTTATAGAAACCTTACAAAACTTCACTTACATCCTCTCAATTTTGACTTTACACCCTTCCAAACTGAAAATCCAGGCGGAAACCCTGATCCGAAGTCAAAGTTTAGTTCTTAAATATTCGCGGTCAGCCCTTTGGGTGGCTGAGGGCTTTCGTATTGTAGGTCAGATGTTCTCTTTGGCTGTCACGCGAGTTCAACTAGTTTCATGAAAAACTGTTTTTCCTTACAACATTGTTAACGTACCAACAAAAACACTTTTCTTATACTATTTTTTCCTTCATTTGAACTACTTTTTACTATTGCATGCAATACTCACTCTGTTGACCCAAATATGCATATACCGCGATTCGAACTTCTGGCTCGTTAAGTCAGCATATTTCCGCCTTTCTCAGCCGACCAGCTGAAAGCGAGAAACGTTTTAAGGTATGTAAGGAGCTATTAAAACTTTGATCCCTGATGTTTCGAAACTGGACAAATAATGGGCCCTAAGGTTGTACTATCATTACATTTGAAGGAAACTGCCACTGTAAGAAATCTGATCACGAATTTCATTTCCCAGCTCGGGATCTCTCCTTGTCAGACAAAAATCTTTCAGTTGTTACATTTTTTTCTCTTGTAAAGGATAAAAAAAATAAACTTAGCATCCGACAGAATAAATAACGTTAAAAATAATTAAACGGGACTAAAAATGTAATTTATTTCCAACAAATGTCGCGTTGCACATCAAAATGTAGTTCTTTTTATTTTTAATTTACATTTATTTATGGGCCTTACAGGCAGCTATGAGCTATGTGCATGACATGTCAGGGGGATGGCGTGCTTCGGAAAGCACTCTTCCAGGCACAGGGAGAAAGAAGTTAGTAACCATAAGCTATGTCTAAATATTCTAACAAGATTTCCCTGGTGAAACTGACAACCCTTGAAAACCCTCTGTCAATGTGGCCAGCGGCAGGGCTAGAAGCTGCGTGCCTCTCCGGTTTCGATCCAAGGTCCTAGAAAATGTTAACAATATATGTGTATACTAAAAGTAATACATGTCTATGAAGCTCTTGTGATACATAAATTAAATAAATGGTAGTTTATCCCTAACAGGAATATAAAAGATACACTACTTCAAACGTCTCTACGGCTTTCTTCAAGGCGTCAAGCTCTGTCCTCCAGTTATGGAAAAGATCAACTGAGGCAGATAAATGCTGGGTGCATTAAATAGATACGAACCTTATATTTTGCCTTTTAAATATACCTATACCTACATTCTTACCATGCTCACTTCTGATAAAGGATATTTGCCATATTTCGATGCTATTGAGTAAAATGCCCTTAACATTTAAGTTTCGTAAGCCTATGTTATCAAATAGCACTTTATAAGTTTTGCAATCTGGGGCACGTGGGGGCAAACACAATCATGAGCGCAGACTGCTACTATTGACCGTAATATCCTATTGCCCGTTATTCCGTACTCTGTGGGAAACTGGGAGCCTCGCGGGAGACTCACAAGCCAAGAACATCTCGTTCACTCTCTATAACCTATGCATGATAATGGATATTGAGATTGTGGAGGCATGCTTTTCAACCATCTGATTACAGCGAACCGCATAAGTAAGATTCCTGAGACTGTATAGTTATTTCGTCATCGGTCACCATCGAGATGCTCTACTGGTTTATCTTAACGAGCGATTATTCACTTGTGTCGGAGACCACCGCACAGTGGGACAAAACCCCCAAAACCACGGCAAAATTAATACCGTCTGAACGCTGCGGAAATGTTCGATGGATCTTGGTCAGGTGTACTATATGCTTCACATTCACGTGGTATACTACGGGATATAGCATGTTTCATCTTGACGAAAGCGCTAAAAAACAACAACATATATTTAACGGGTTGCTTATATCACAGAAGATTGCTTCGTAAGTTCAGGTATTGAGAAGTAAACTAAATGGGTTAATGAGATGTTTGCAGGTGCAAAACAAAGAGTGTTTCTTTCAGAAGATTTTATTCCGGAAGGAGGAGCTTGTAGGGGATGACGAAAATTGTATTGACCCTAATGTGCTAAAAATAAAACAGCAATAGACCTCATATTCCTTAACAATATGTTGTAGGCTTACTTCCTTAGTTACCCTCAAAATATCATGAACAATATTTATAAAATGTTCTCTTATATATGTATTTCAGTACATGTACGCGTACGATCAATACAATTGTTAACACAAGGTCTTTCAGAAGTGCGGTTGAAGACCCCCGGCGAGGGTAAAAGTCCCTTCCTACGCAAGCATGCCTGAAAGAAACAGTGAAAATAAATGCTGTTGATGGCATCAACACTAGCTAGTTTGTTTTTGAAGCAAATCTAATTTCGATGCATTGTTTAGAAACAATTATCAACACTATTAAGAAAACGCAAGAAACGTACTTCAAAGCACGCCAAAACAAACGTAACCAAAAATGTGGAATTAGTAAATTATAGATATGTGAAAACCACAGAGATTAGCGATTATCTTTTCAGGCGTCCATTTCCACGCGTGTCCTTATCCATGCATCATAAATCTTACGAAATTGACACAAACACTTGTTATGCACTTCTAATTTTAAAACGCTAGGGGAATTTGCAGGTATGAACCAATATTTTACTTTTGCAAAATAACATTGGAAAAGCCAAAATTGTATATATTTATGGAACTTTTATTGATAAGTATGTTTCAGTCCTTTACTTTCTTACGAAATTCATACGAATTTGAAGACTTTTGGAATCGAAAAGTCTAACTAATTTGTTCGAAAGTGACAAAACGATCTCAACAATGCCGATATCACAATTAAAAAATTTTTGCAGAAGGACCCGTTTGGAAATGAACGCCTGACTGGTACCTTCTGCAGTAATATTTCAGGTATACTGTGCGCGTACGATTAGGAAGATACATCATTTGTACTTTTTGTAATAAAGTATCAGACACGCTATGCATTAGTAGATTGTAGAAAATCTTCAAATGGTCCACAAGAGCGCAGGGCTAATCAGGAATGCATCACCTTATGTAGGAAAGAACTCATGGAAGAAATTATATAATCTCTTGCACCTTAAAAGTCAGAGCGCGATCCCATTCGAACCCCATGCCTCTAATGAGTCTAATCAATTACTCTTGCACACCAGCTCTCATTTCACCCCATTCCACTACATCGTTACTACTGTTAACCAGTCCTTCATTTCTCCGACATCTTCTATTCACAAAAGGTACGGATTCTATACGTATAATCGATAAGTATTTTCGTCGTGGATTTAGCACAATGGACCACACACAAACATTGAATGAAGTTATGGAAAGGACTAATGAATATGAACTTCCACTATGTTTGGGGTTCATAGATTTCGAAAAAGCTTTCGATTCGGTCTCCTTGTCAGCAGTACTTAAATCACTTGAACATCAAGGCATCGAAAATGCGTACATCAAGCTACTGCGAAACATTTATTCAATTGCCACATCTGTCATTAGACTACATCAAGAAAGTGAAAAATTTAAAGTTGGAAAGGGGGTAAGACAAGGAGATTCAATTTCCCCAAAACTGTTTTGTGCTGTCCTGGAGAGAGTGTTCCAAAATTTAAACTCGGATGAAGTTGGAATTAAAATTAATGGCGAATATCTTCATCACCTACGGTTCGCTGATGATATAGTCCTGTTTGCTTCAAAGGCGGAAGAACTACAAACCAGAATGGAAGAACTGAGTAATGAGAGTTCGAAAATAGGCCTTAAAATGAATTTAGGTAAAACAAAGGTCATATACAATCAACATGCTGCAAAACGGGAAATAAAGACAGGCGGAGAGCCAATAGGCATAGTTGATGAGTAGGTTTACCTAGGCCAGCTCAAAACATCGAATGCCAAGTTGACTGATGAAATAAATAGAAGATGTAAAAGGGTGTGGAGTTCGTTTGGAAGACTACACTTTATTTTCAAAAGAAAACTACCAATGTGTCTGAAACGTAAAGTTTATAATCAATGTGTCTTCCCTGTGATGATGTACGGCTATGAAACTTGGACATTGAATGCGCAAACGACTCAAAAATTGAGAGTCACACAAAGAGCAATGGAGAGATGCATGCTAGGAATAACCAGGATGGACAGGAAGACAAATGGATTCGCGCACAAACAAAGGTAGAGGATGTAATCAAGACTGCGAAGAAGCTGAAGTGCAAATGGGCCGGTCACATAGCTAGACGAACAGATGGAAGTGGGCGACAAATGTACTACATTGGATTCCTCGAGAAAAGAAACGACCGAGACGACGTCCAAATGTAAGATGGTTAGATGAAATCAAGCTTTTTTCAGGAGCTACATGGATGAGGATATCAGCAGACCGAGATATGTGGAAAGAAAAGGGGGAGGCCTTCATCCAGCAGTGGATAGAAAACGGCTGAATATGATGATGATGATTTATGCGCACAACGCGTTTTCTCACTGTTGGGGAGACTTTATGCAGAAGGTTGCAGCTAGCAGCAGGTAAATCTTGGAACTATTTATCTTAAACTTCATAGTAACGATAAATCAGTGCTTGGCCACGCTTGGCGCTTTCTGTGCGTCTCGATGAATTTGGGGAACTCATCCAAAATTTTACATTAGTTTTTCGATGTACATACAAAAACGTGAAGATAGGCCTCTGAACAACATTAAAGATATGACTGCACTGTAGTCGAACTACAAAACCTACCATATTTCACATAACAAATTATTTGCCTTAATGACACCTGTAGACAGAAAATGTACATAAGTACATTCCGAAAATGTTGGGAAAATGGGCAACTTTCAGCGCATATGCACTAATGATTATGCGTTTCAGGATTACAAACGAAGCTTAGTGTCTATTGGACATCAGACTCGACGATGTGAATACGAACTGGGAATGAAGAAATTATTACTTCGTCACCTTATAAAGTCCGATTATCTGCCAACCTTCAACGTCGAAGATCAGCATGAGGTACAATGGCTTCAATACTTACGCTATTACCAATGTACACACGTGTATTATGGAGCTACAGATTCCCATTTCATGTGCCCACAGTGTCAAAGTAACACGAATACGAGATATATTTGAATACGAAATGCATGAGGTCTCATATTAGGCGCGATTTCTTTACATTACAACTTTTTATGATCTTGGTTTCGTTTTCATAACTAGATATAACACTTTAGATACACATATAGACCCTACCAATTTTTGTTTTTGATGGATCAATATATAATAATTACATTTTTAATTTGTTCGTTCCATTATCTTTCTTTCTGTAGTGAAATAAAAATATTCTTCACATATTCGGTGCATTTACTCTCTCTCTTTCTCTCTCTCTCTCTCTCTCTGAATGTCTCAGCTCACCCACATTCAACTAATGTAGGCTCTAAAATTTCAATTAAAAATAAACCACTTTACTTACTATGCAAGGCCGTAAACACAGTATTATAAGATAAGTTGAATAATCAGAGGAATACTTTTTCGCTCTCAGAAATACTTTATTGTTTGTTTTTTCCGAATCGTTTCTAATCTCGGATCAATCCTTTATTGGACGCTTCTTCTCTTTCTGTCCCATTCCCAGTCTGTAGAATAACCAATTAATGTTGCCTTTGTTTTTCAAAGAAATGGATTTACATTAAATTGTATATTGAAACTACAATACCATATATTGTACTTAATTATGTTATGTACTTTCATGAAGTTTTTGAGAATATATACAATTTGCGTTGGCTTTGTTGAGGATAAAAGGTCATTGCAGACTCCAGAGGAATTGGCTTATATTGGAAACAGAAATGTATTGAAGTCATTCCAGTTGTTGTGAATATTGGTGCTTGATTTATTCATGGATACTATTGTGCATGGACAGCTGTAATCACAAGCCATGTTATTGTTACAAATTGTAGGAAAACTGGGACTAAACTGAGGAGAAACAAAATTAAGCGTTCGCCATCACAGCACTCACGTCACCATATTCGCTATTCGATGCATTCTTTACTCTATGAATTGTTATAGCTGATATTGCATTATATATATATATATATATGTATAGGGTTAACCTAAACTGTATACAGATTATTATACGTGGGATGTGCTCCAATATCGCTTTGGCTACGGGTTGAACGTATAATACGATGTTCCAACAGCACATGGAGCAGATGATTAATTTTAAATAAAAGATGGCGTCCCGCCACACTTTCAGCAAGATGTGCTTGCCTATCTGGATAACACTGTACCAGGTCGTTTGTTTTCATACAATAATATATAACCTTTTCCTTATTAAATAAAGTGTGTATACATTTTTTGGGATCCAAATGTCTAAACCTGTGTCATAATTAATTGCTTATGATATGAGAGGACGAACAACTTAGCTAAATGCTTGATATAGGAGTTCTATTCCCTTATTTTATTATAAATTCCTGGTTTATGCCTTCTGTACATGCATAACGAGGATTCAGTGCAAACAAGGAGTACGCGACAATATTGAAATTTTTCAGGAGACATACAAAACTGTCAGTCAAACAATTGTGTGAAGTTCACATCCCAAAAGGAATTCCCTTCATTTATCCTGTTAGATATTTTTGTAAATTATAACCTTTTGGTACTTGATGTAGGACACATCAATTATCATGCCAACATCAAAATCTCAATGTCGTTCAAATTGTCACTTACCACTTCTGGCACGGAGCTCTCAATAATATTCGAAAGTAAGAACTTTATAAATTATTACAGAAATTTTGTTAAACAAAATTAAAGTTATAATCAGCTAACGCATTATATTTTTTTAATTGTCACAAACTATAGTTTTGATTGATCCAAATAAAGAAAAGTTCTAATTTATTTTTCTGTTTATTTTAAACTTAAATACGCATTTTAATTTAATACATGATTTTATTTTTTTAAGTTTTCTAACATTACAGATTTATGAGATATGTTCGTATAGTGTTTACTGAATGTTCAATGGAAATACTCGTCATTGTATATTGCTCACAATTTAGCGTGAAGTGTTTGTAAATGAGATTGAAGTGACAGGCATTATTTATTTACATGTAGGTTGAATTTTGAGACGAAGAAGAACATATAGAAAGATTTTGGAACTTCTGAAATAAAAGCAATGATTCCTTAGATAAACAAAAACATGAATTCTTAATTACGTGATTTGTACAATTAAACTTACGAACACTGTCCATCATAACTTCCAACTCACCTAATTTCTTCACTTCTTTAAATGCAAGTCAACCTATGAACTGTGCATCTAAAAACCGACAGTGTTGCCAAATAAAACAAAAGAACTAAACAGAAATGAAATCAACATAAAAAACTAAGCAAAGTTATAATCGGAAGACGATGACTCAAAATGTTTTAATTAAATATTTATAGTAAACTTCGAACATTGCAAGCAAAGTAACAATTTACTGTTAGTTAAGAGCTTATTCAAAGAACTTATACAGAGATAAAGACAACATTGGTTTTTTTGAATGGAGTTCACTAAATTTGGGGACCTGAAAAAGTGGAAATGACCCACATGGTGATCCCATAAAATTGAAGAGATGGCTTAGAGTACTACAATGTATTTGGAAGCTAAATAAATAATCCTTTAGTTCAATTCAAACAATGGTTAGGCTTGTAAAGGAAATAAACTAAAGTAGGATGATTGACTGAATTGTTATAAATTTGCTAACCGAGCTAGTGGGCTACTGTGAACGAGGCTACACTATCTGGTAAAGTGGACTCCAAGTCACTCACTCAATGAATCTCCACGGTACTCGAACCTGTGATAATGCGCACAAAATTTGAAAGTACTAACCTCCCGACCAACCTGAGTCTTTAAATATGGTATCTCTTATCCTGTAGGCTTAAAGTTAAATAAATAGTGCATTGCATTTTTAATTCGGAAACATATCAAACAATAGCTCATTATTTTCGTGCATCCCAAAGAATATAGAATGTTTGCTTGCATGATAAGTGAACGGTGCATGGGGGATATCTAGGTAGTGGTCCACATTCTTGATGGAGCGAGGTTGGGTGGTAAGTCAGACGTTTAAAAGACATTACTTCTAAAAGGTAACCAGAAGTACAAAGGATACCGGTACTCAATTTGATAGGAGGCAGAATGCACCTACGAGTAGAAAAGCCTCCAGCGTTCTGACCGGAATTTAAGCTAGGGCCGCCCGATTCAGTCAGACGCGCTATTGACTGAGCTACGACGACTCCTAATCTTTAATATCTTGTTATTTCTCCATCCTAAGAAACGTAATGTAATTATCTTTTTTCGAGTTGCCCAAGTGGTTAACACTTCGCTTTCAGAATCTTAGTGAAGGCTGTAGTTAGGGATTGCAACATTTTCAAACAGGAACCACACACACACACACACACAAAGGAAAAATATAAAATTTTCAGGAAAACGATAAATGTTATTTCCGGTAATCGGAAAACTATTTTCCCGGAAGTGAGTATCCCTACCTTAAAAACCTCAATAACACAGACCCTCATATCTTAGCTTAACCCTTAAGTCTTTGTTTCGCCCTCCTTCTAGTTCACTCTAATAACGCACTCATTTCTTACTAAATTCCGTTGTCTAATATGATTTGGTGGGTTCAAGTCAGTGTATTTGCTTACATTCTATAAGGCCGTATATTCAGTTATCAGGCCGATAACGTTTCAGTTATCGTAATACTAAACCAAGACCATTAAATTTGTCTAAGATACTAACATTGTAATGCAGAGTTTCGCTGTTCCACAAAAATGAACCAAGTGTGCAACCACTTTTATTCAAAGTTACATCCGGTGCATTCTACAAGAACCATAAAAACACTTACTATACTTAATATAGCATTTGTAACTTCGCCATAACTGCAAATCAATATAGTTTTACTGTTTACCTAACTCCAGAAAATTCATAATATATATACTTAATTTCGTTTTGTTTTTCATTTAAGGCAAGTCAGATCATTGTCACATATATAGATCACAGTCATTTTATGTAAAAAAAATGCCAAGTTTTCAAGTAGAAATCAGAACCTTGTTTAATCTCCGAAGTTTCAATATAGCCTAAGTCTGATGTTCCTTTTGTAAATCGATAATTTAGTTGGTACTAATAGTGGTTTTACATCTTTCAGATCCTGTCAATCCTCACGTTTCCGCTCGCTCCTTATATCCTTACTCATCGTCACCCAACACCCTCTCTTTCCCTCACGCTGTAACTTGATTCTCACTTCTTTCTCTCATCCTGGTGGTGAGACCTTGTTCAGATGAAGTGAGTCCTCATTTTCCTATGTTCCTGACTGGATTTCAAAATGTTACCTGATTTCTACATTGGATATTCAGCGATGACGCCTTCAGTTAACAGCTGGGCTACTACCACTAGCTTGTTTCTCCTTGCGATAGAGTAAATCGCTAAAACCAAAAACGGTCTGTGGTTTAAGAAACTATAAAGTCAATAACTGAAAAAAAGTTCGTCCGAGAAAACAAATCAACATAAACATGTCTAAGAAAACAAAGAGTCAACAATGAAATTAAAGCAGATGTAATGTGTTCCTTAACACCCTTTACTATTAGTTTAGCCCTGTACTTTTCTGTGATAGACTAAGTCTGTGATTCGTGAACATCTAGATGTGACATTAGGACTATCACATTTCTTGAAGCATGAATAGAAGAAAAATAGAAATGCATACAAATATAATGTGAGTTATATTCTTTTTACCAAGTATTAATTCAGTGTTTGGCAGTTTTACATTTCCAACAATATCCTGCGCCTATAGTTTTCGCTAATGCACACATTGTTGTCATAAACCCAAGAGAAATTTAAAACGTGGAACTTACCACGTCAATGATTTGTGTGAGAGCGAGGCCAAACGTCACATTTAGAGGCTGCGAAGCATTCAGTGAAGGACGGACGGATTTGTCGTAATTTGTCATTAGATGTTTCATCAGCTCGTGCTCACGTAGGTCACCTCTAACCTGGACATGACCTGCAATACACACCAAATAGTATTAATTTATATTTTGAAGCAAGAAAAGAACATTTTCCACATTTATTATCTATTTAATAAACTGAGACAAAACTTACCTGATAGAGCCAAGGCTCAAAGATGGACAAAGAACATCTTGAATGTCTGCCTTTATTGCGAGGTCGTAGAGCTGACAACTCTACACCGCTGCATGTTAAGAAATGGTAACATAATGGATTCTTCTGGGGTAATAAAAGTTCGGAGATTAACTAGTCCCTCATTCAGGTCTTCGGGCGGGGACTGCTTCAGAGGGCGCCTAGAACAGAATTATGAAAACCCTTAGAATAGGAACGTGGAGGCTACGAACTTTATACGAAGGTTTAGTCATAAGTCATGGCAACTATTATTTTCTTTCGAATGGAGGATAACAGGACAGATCGAAGATACACATTGGAAACCTTACGGTATGTACTATTGAGTGGTCCCACCAGATGGTGTGTGTGAGTAGAGCTGCACGCCCCGAAGTTCAGTAGGTGAGCGATAGTGGTCCGGAATGGAGGTCACGAGGAGTGAACAATGTGCGTATGTGAAAGTAGCATTTCTCCGCGTCAGGAATGCACGG
>JAGDQP010004119.1:0-20556 GCA_022664845.1 Lepisma saccharinum | reverse complement strand
CCGTGCATTCCTGACGCGGAGAAATGCTACTTTCACATACGCACATTATTCACTCCTCGTGACCTCCATTCCGGACCACTATCGCTCACCTATTGAACTTCGGGGCGTGCTCAGACGTGCAGCTCTACTCACATACACCATCCGGTAGGACCACTCGACAGTACATGCCGTAAGGTTTATAACGTGTATCTTCGATCTGTCCTGTTGTCTCCCATTCGAAAGAAAAAAAATAGTTGTCATGACTTATGACTTAACCCTCGTATCAAATGGACGGTCTCCAGATGGTAGTAGGCGAGACTCAGAAGTACAGGAAATATTACGCAAATACGCGAGACTCAGAAGTTACATACTAGTGATACAGAAAGTCCGGTGGGAGGGCAAAGATGGAATTCGACAGGGTAAATACACTTTCTACTACAGGGAAACTCAGTCATACCGTTTTCGAACAGGATTCCTCATTGAGTATAGTACCCTTCCGGCTATTCAGAATATAAAGTTCGTGAACGAAAGACATTCCTACACTACTATAAGTACACGAGAGCGGGGCGATGAGGACTGGTGGGGCGAAGAATTTCAATGCAATATTACTTACGTCATACGCACCAGCCAATCTGGTGTAGTATGACGCCATCCCGCATGTACAGCTGAAGTGTGTATGGCGTCACCGAATGAAGAAAGCGTTTTGTTTTTGAGAGAAAAGAAAATCCTGCTTTTGAGGAAAGTCGTATAAATTTTTGTTACTATGTTACATAATTTGTAATGTACAGAGGGTTGGATGATATGAATTATGTCGTTAGAACAGCTGCAAATGGTAGTAATGATAAGCATCTCCCAGTGCACTTAGAAAGCAAAAAAGGATGAGGTGTAGAGGGTTTTTCTGTAGAACCGCTGTCTCCAAACTTTTTCGTCAGCTAGCCGAATTGGCCAAACAAGAAAATAGTTAGGGTCACACTAAAAATGATAAACTCAAAAGAAATGTAGTAATTTCAATACATTAACTTTTTTGCAGGTTGTATTAGTAACAAGAAATTGAATAATTATCTCAACTCTGTTGAATATTTAAAAATAACGAGCAATTACTTGTGTTTCAAATTATACTCCTTTAGATCCAATGTAGAATAAACTTACTATAATTTTGGGTTTGTTTCGGGGCCAGTTAATCCCCGTGCTGTAGGTTGGAGACCCCTGCCATAGAACAATCTTTAATAAATTTGTAATGGTTAAACATAATTATTCATGGCTTGTGGAACATTATCGCATAGCTCCATGTGATAGAAATATTACAGACAGCTCGCTGTGTTGTAATATAAAGATGGAGCATAAAAGGAAAATAGATTTTTAAAACATATGTTTTCTAACATAGCTTTTCCACTGTACCATATATATGTGCCTTTGTGCCTCCAACTACGGGGTACAAAGGACCACTCTGTCTTTACTTTTTATTTTTATCAGTGTTCCAATTGGTGTCCAAATTGTAGTCACTTGTGGTTTGAGCTTTATAACAGAAACTTTTTTATTCTCATCCTGTTATTAAAACAAGAATTATGGCTCAAAATATGCTTAAGGTGCCCTTCTAGCCCCATCCTAGCCCCATCCTAGCCCCCTCCCCTACTCGATGGTGCAACACAGTTCCAATACGTGTCTATGATCCGACCGATTAACTGATACTAGTGACAAAGATACATTTTATGATGAGCTAGATAGGTTGTTTGATCGAAAATTGTGTTTGGGGATCTTCAACATAAAGGCAGGCAGGAAGAATATTCATACCTACTATAGACAAATTAAGTCTTCAACAATGAAGAAAGACAGATTACCTTTACAATATCGAGAAATCTAACAGTAAAAATCACGTACTTTGAAGAGAAAGATTTATACAAATACACACGAATATCTTCAGATGACAAAACACTGAATCAGATCGATTACGTATTAGTAGATAGACGAATACTATCAACATTATGAAAATTCGGGCTTACAGGGGAGCGAAAGTTGACACTAACCATCAGTTAGTGATCACAAAAGTGAGAGGAAAAGTTGTGCATCGCGAATGGAAAAAGCAAAGAATCAAAACGATTGAAATTCAAAGTAAAACGACTTGACAGCTGGAGCGTAAAGGCAAATTACCAACTCGAGTATTAATTACGATGAAATCAATGATGACGAATTTGATATTAATAAGATGTGAGAGGTAATTCGTGACGCAGTAAAGGACGTAGGGCACGAACGTGTAGATGAGATGACGAAGAATGTCTTAAACTTCATGAAGAACGAAGGAAGGTAGCGATTGCTAAATAATAAAACAGAGGCAAATGGAAACTACTACAGTAACGTGAAACGTAACGCGCACGCGGGCTAAGAAGCAAAAAGCGAAAATTTCGTACGCAGAAGATCCAAGAGATAGAGGGAAACTATAAAACAAATAACGTTGGAGATCTATAGTAAAGGAGTAAACTCGGTTAAGTAAAGGTTGCCAACCAAGACTAGAGATGAATAGAAATGAACATGGAGAATTACAGGCGGATCCGACTAAAATCTCGATGTATGGAAGATATTTTAACAAACTTCTTAATGTACACACAGGTGAACCAACAGAGGAACTTGAAATCCATACCGCAAAACTGTAGATACCCGAACCTAGCGAGATGGAGGTTAAAATATCAGAAAATAAATTTTTTAAAAAATCAACAAGAATTGATAACATCCCAGATGAGTTAATTAAAGCGGAAGGAACAGACCTAGTCAACGAACTACATAAATTGATACGTTCTACATCGAGAAAGGTGAGATTCAAAAGGAATGGAAAATCTTAGTAGTTGTTTCGGTTTATTAAAAAGGCGATATTTCTGACTGTAATTAATACCGCGGAATTTCTTCACTAACAATTTGTTACAAAGTGCTAACCTGCTCATACGCCAAAGCTTATGTGTAGATAAAGTAATTGTAGATCAGCAATATGGATTTTAAAAAATAGATCTATGTTGAAGCAGATTTTCACTTTGAGACAAACATTGGAGGAGAAATGGGAATACAATAGGACGGTTCACTATAGTTGTTCGTAGATTTCAAAAGAAGTTCGTGATTCTATCAAAAGGGAAAAACTAAACAATATTCTTGTTCGATTTGGAATTTCGAGAAAGCTTTTTTCAACTAGTAAGGATGTGATTCAGTGACACCATAAGCAGAATACTTATACGTAATTTGTCAAATAGTTTTGAGATTCGCAGTGGATTGAAACAAAGTAATGTCTTGTCACCGCTACTATTTAACTTCTCGTTTTAATATTCGATTGTAAAAATAACAGAGACCAAAAGGGACTAACAATGAATGGATTGAACCAACTGTTCGTGTATACGCAATTGAATTTGATTTTATTTTTTTAAAGCCTTTAGACAACTTTGGCTCAGTACATGTGGATGATAATGGAATGAATTGGAGGAATGAAGAAAGTGAGAGGAAACGGGAGAACCTCGAGAAAACCCACGCACACGGTGATTACCACTAAGACCGCATGGCATAAGCAGGGATCGAAATGACGACTCCTAGCACCAGAAGTAAGCGCTCTACCATTGAGTCACCGCGGCCCAATATACCCGGATGAGGGTGCGATACCGATGCGCACCGGTGTCTTAGTAGAAGCTTGCGACGGAATCAGCAGTAGCACATAATAGTTGAAAGACGGTGAATACAACGTTAGTACCGAAACGTAATTTTAACGCTTTCCGCCTGTTCAACGGTATATTCGACGTTTAGAATCAACGTCGACAAGAAGTGGACGTATTTTAGAAACGTTTTCTTAACGTTGTGTAAGCCCACCTATTCAACGGCTTAATAACTTTTTTCATTTGGTCAAAAGACAGCATTGGACGTCTTGACGGAGATTTTCTGAGCATATTTGCTGTCTTTGTTCATTTCTTTCACGATGAGTTTGTTTATAAATTTTTCATCTGTCTGCAGCGGGATTTGAAGTGTCTTCCGATTTGTGGCTCGTCACTCTGAGCAATTGGCTCTTGAGGCAACTTCATAGTGATTAATATTTTAACATTCATTTTATGTTACGATGACTGTCTGAAGTAAAGGCATGCGTATTAATACATTGGGACAACGTCTTTACTTGCTTAAATGCCCACTTGGTGGACATCAAGTAGTCGGCAGAAATAAAGACGTCGACTCACGCGGATGTGGCGGCGCTTTGCTCATGGGTATCAATAAGCGTATTAACGTTGTATACGCCCACCTGTTCAAACGGTTTAATCGATGTTTAATAATGGTTGAAAAGATGGGAGAAAAATCAGGACGACGCGACGGGGTGGGAGAGAAAAATCGACGGAGCAGCGTCCACAGCTGTAACAGATGATTAAATCAGAAATCCTACTATCTAATTCCAGCCTATAAACATGCCTTTACTTCAGATAGGCTTCCGTAACGTAAGAGAAATAGTAAAATATCAGTCACTATGGAGTTACCTCAATGGTCAAGTGGTCAGAGTGAGGTGCTATAAATCGGAAAGTCCCGAGTTCAAATCCCACTAAAGACAGATAAAAAATATACAAACAAAATTAATGTATCAACGTGAAAGAAGTGAAGGAAGACAACAACTATGGTCAGTAAATCTCCGTCAAGATGTCCAATACTGTATTTCGGCCAACTGAAAAGTGTGGTGTTGAGACCACCGTTGAACAGGTGGGCGTTTACAATGTTTAAAAAAAATCTAAAATAGTCCACTTCTTGACGCTGAAGACTACGTTGATTCTAAACGTCGAATAAACCATTGATCAGGCGGACATTTAAGTACTTATACAAATTTAAATTACATTTCGGTACTAACGTTGTATCCAACATTTTTCAACGTTTGTGTGCTACTTGGGGATAGGTCTACAGGTGAACGTAGAGAAAACAAAATTCATAATAACGAGTCGAAACACAGAAGATGAAGGAATTAGACACATAATAATTCACAATGAGATCATACAAAAAGTAAATAAACTTAAATATTTAGGACATGTGTAACTACCAAGAACTAGGTCACAGAAGATGGAAAAAGTTGCTTAGCATAAGGCAACGCATGTTTTTATTAAGTCCAGAAACTCCTATGCTCTCGATTAATATCAAGAAAGCTAAATTAAAATTATGCAGAACGGTTACTCTGCTGGTAATACTTAATTTTGCGAAAGGTAGGTTTGATCTTGTCAAATAAACATAAGTTTTGAAGAAGATTTATGGGCCAAAACGGGACGAGATGACCGGATAATGGAAGAGAATGCATAATGAAGAACTACACAGACTGTATGATTCACCCGACATTATGAGAATAATGAAATCACGACGACTAAGATAGGTCATGTATCTCAGATGAAAAAAAAGAAGGATTATAATCTATGATAGTTAGTTAGTAAGCCTGTGGGAAAGAGGCCGTAGAGAAGACTGAGACGTCATTGGGATGACAATATTTTTGAGAGGTAGGTGTTTGGTATGAAATTGACTCGATCTTGCAAAGAAAAGAACCCAATGGCGAAAGTATGTTAGTGCAGCGATTAACTTGTAATTTTCTTAAGGCATAGATTTAGTTTAGGTTGACAACAGAGGTAGAAATGTTTCCTCTCTTGTTCACATATGTTACACGTTCTTATTCATATCTATTGGAAGAAAGCACCAAAGAAACCCTTAAAATTATTCTCTCTCATTTTCAGTCTCCTCTTTTAATGAAAAGTTATGTTTTATACCATGGTTTCATTCCAGTCCCATTTTCATCTTTGTGGTCACATCGCAATCGAGAAAATTTACAAATTATGTGTAGTAGTAGCTAATTTGTATCACAAAAAAAGCCATAAAATTTGTTACTCAGATACACACAATCCTTTACGCAAAATTGATGATTTGTTTGATGCATTGATGATGTATTATTTGAGGTTAGCCTCCCAATCACATTCACATGGTTTCATTATGCAATTAAATGCACCGTGTGAAGCATAATAAGAAGTTCTTATGTGATACATTTCAGCATTTAGTTAGCCAAGGATGTTTTGATACACTGAATTTTCTGTGTGGAGAGGCTGTCACTCTTCTCCATATGTCAGAACCCCTGAAACCAATAATTAATCATGGTTCCCTGCTATGTTCCCTCACATGTGGTAAGTTAGAAATAAACACAATTGCATAATAATTATTATTGGTAAATGAGAGTTAATTATTCTGTCACAAAGGTTTCATAGCAGTGAGAAAGAGAGATAATTCGAAATTATAATATTAACATGAGTCACAATGATAGAAAATACTTTTTCTTTTGTATGTTATGTGATGAAAGGAGTAAACATATATTTTTGAAATGTACTTTCAAAATGAGCTGGGTTTCACTTGACCATATCATCGCAATGAAACATTGTGTAGATACAACTTGAATGTGTTTTCCTCTGACAGCTCTTCATATATCTTAGAAGTACTTAGGGTCAGTTCTACAATCGACCGCTAAACTTCTAGTCAGCGCTAAGTTGAGGCCAAGTCTGATTTTGGCCAATGAGAGTACGCAAAATGAGAGTTGGCCTCAACTTAGCGCTGACTAGAAGTTTAGCGGTCGATTGTAGAACTGACCCTTAATGCCATATAAGAACATCAGAACCTGAGCGATCATAGCTCAGCTTCTAGAGCGTTGGCTTCACAATTGGGAGGTCTTGGGTTTGATAGCAGCAGATGACCATCACGACAGGATTTTATTCAGTAACACCAAGCAAATGCCGCGATAGTGCCTTCGGCTTAGGCCCTAGTTGACTTCTTCCCGCATAATTTCACCTACTCTATCCTATCCTGAGCTATAATAATAATAATAACTCAAATTCAAAATTCGAAGGATCATCACGAATGACGAAAAGAGATTAAGCGCATTCTGCTCCCAACCTTTCGTCAACAGACACTAGAAGAAACAGAAATGAGAGATTATCTCTTTCGTTTTATGTACATATTCTATCGCCAACATGTTTTGCTGTAATGTTATGCCTGTTGCAACCTTACTTCACAGTGACTTTATACACACACTTTACTCAAATTCATAGTACAAGTACATAGCCAATAAGAATATTTTCAGAGACCTTGTACACCTGCACAAGATGGCAGCACTGAAATAATATTCAATACAGATTTAAGCGAACATTTTAGTTGATCAGATTGCTGCAACTTGCTCAGTGTTGTCAGATTCTTCAATATTTTAAACCTCGGAACTTTCCATTGGTCATTTTTAGTAAATCTGAGTATAAATAATTTGTTTTGGAAATCCGAGTGCCTCGCCGGAACCCGATTGGAAACCATCGTTCTAGCAGATAACTCAAGTGCGGATGTTTGATAGTCGTAAAGGTTGATTCAATTCAATTAACGAAATAATTTGCTTACTAAAGGGTCACATGGAAAGGTGATGAAACTCCATGTGGACTCACCGAGCCGCCGCAGCTCAGTGGTAGAGCGCTGGCGTAGTATTCGGGAGGTCGTGGGTTCGATCCCACCGGCCGACCATCCTGACTGAAGTTTTCCAGGGTTTTCCTCAGCCACACAACGCAAATGGTGCCTTCAACATAGGCCCTGATCGACACCTTCCTGAATCCCTTCTCCTCTTCCATCCCGACCTGAGTCTTAGATGCCTAAAGGCCATAGATAAAATTCAGTTCAATTCAATGTGTACTCTTTGGAAAAAGAATGAAAATTAAAGTTTCAAGTGCCATTCAAAACTAATTGAATTGTTTAAACATTCTTTCAATGTGACCAATATTATTGCTCTAGGTACATTGCACCACTTTAGTGGAGGTTGTAAAGTAACAGATGTGACCACTAGTTCGAAATCGACCAAAACTGGAGATTCATCATTTTGCCTCTTACCCTTCATTTGTAAAAAAAAAACAAATTCCTACTTAGCATATTTAAGTTGCTGGTTCATTAATTCGATTTTAATACCTTAAAAAACAAAGTCATTTAAAATGTGTAAAACGTAAAAATGAAGTGAGCAAATTGCTACTTTCTTCCAAGATTAAAAATTCTTCACACAAGTTTCTTCATCATAAGAAAACGAAATAGAGAGAGAAGAAGAAATCTCTTTTCCTGTTGTACTAAATGAGGTATCAAATATCCCTTGGAGAGCATCTCTTTCTCTCTTGTCTACAAAAGTTGCAGGATGTGAGTGGAACCTCCGGCTCGATGCTTTGTCCTTTTATTTCAGTGAAGTGAGCATTAAATGTTAGCCTTTACTTACACAAAGAGGAATCTTAGCGTTACACCGCAGCAACCGCGGAACGCTCCACTTCTGGAGAAAATGCACTCGGGGACAAAAAAGAAGAGGAAAAAGAATTTCTATCTTTCTCTTCCAGTACGTGGCTGGAATTTTCAGGAAAGAAGAATTGCTCATTTTAAACGTCTTCTCGGTAAACTGAACTTGGGTGGGAGAAAGCATGATTATATTAATATATATATAATCATGCTTTCTTCCACCGAAACTCTCGGTTATCCGGCAACCACGGATACGCGAATTACGCGGATAATCCGCAAAAATGGCCGAGAAAGAACACAGATCAACACGTAAATGCTTTTGAACAATTTTTACATGCAATTATAACTTAATAAGCATATAATTATGACTTAATAACAACAGTTTTATTTACTTACAATTTACTTGGTCTGTCGATCGTGACTCACGGATTTGGTCTCACCACGCGTTCTTTCATAAGGATATGTTGCGCTAGTTTGGGGTGATGGTGCTATAGCCTGAATATACTCATTTCGTAACAAACGAAATGAAACCTAAATAAATACAAATTGTTACTGGGTATAGTATCCTATCCAAATAGATTTATATTCATTTTGGTTTTATTTCTTCTGTCATTTCGATACGAAATGAGTTCTTTTAGGCTATTGCATCATTGCCTGCATAGGAGTGGTATATAACAGTATTTTTCACAATAATACATTCACGGCAAAACTGGCTTTAGAAACGTATTTCTCGTAAAATTCTAGCCCAGAACGATATATTACACGACCCCCTTCCTATTTAAGAAAATCAATCGAGATTCAATATGGCGGACTTCAAGATGGCGACCATGATCAACATACCCTCCAGCGCGTAGTGCCTTTCACCCAGTACCCATTACTGTGTATTTACCTTCTATTCCTTTCACTAATTTAATAACATCAGGATCTTTCCACACTTTTTGTTCACTTTTCACAGACAGAATTTGACCTTAAATTCCTCGATATCTCCCACAGTAATTGCGCTCGAATCATCAAAATATGCATTTCCACATACTTGGACCTTCTAATCATGACGAAAGAAAGAATATAATTCTTTTCTGCTCCATCAGTATGTTTGCTTGTAAGTGTGCTTTGATTTCAATTACTCTCCGATTTACCATAAGTAACATAATGTCGCCCCCTGTGTTCAACAAAGCCGTGGTTTTCTTTTATGAAGAGAAAAAACTTACTGCACATGCTGAGAAATACATCTAGCTGTCGCAAGAGAAACATGACAACAGATTGGTAAGAAATAGATTCCTATTCATTTAATTGTCATGTTTTTCTTGCGACAGCTAGATGCATTTCTCAGCATGTGCAGTAAGTTTTTTCTCTTCATAAAAGAAAACCACGGCTTTGTTGAACGCAGGGAGCGACATTATGTTACTTATGGTAAATTTGAGAGTAATTGAAAATATTGTTGCGGTTTTTTTTTCAACAAAGGAGAATAATATTGTTGATGTACAATACATCAACTTTATCAAGTAACCATCGAAATACAAAAACTCAAATTTAAATGAAAATTCGAGGTATTTAAGAAAACGTTATGAGTAGAGAAGAGAGGTATGTTTGCAGTTTATAAACAAATGATTTCAATTACGTGGGGAAAGGCGCTTTGAATGAAGAAATACTGCACTGTTCTCGCGGTTTAAAGCAAGCACCATTTTGCTGAGTCACCGCCTTCGTCGGGAACTTAACTACTTTACATTATAAATAATTTTCAGTTATTCATTTGAAGTTGTGTCCGAAAAGCAATAAAGAGTTGGAAACCTTACAGTTGGACATTTTACCGAGCCACCGTAGCTCAGTGGTAGAGCATTCGAGAGGTCGTGGGTTCGATCTTAGCGGCCAACCATCCTGACTGAGGTTTTCCAGGGTTTTTGTTCAGTCACATCAGGCAAATGCCGGGATGGAACCTTCAACTTGGGTTCTGGCAGACACTTTTGAGACTCCTTTCCCCTTCCATATCGGCCTGATCCTTAGATAAAATTTAAATTCAGCTGGACATTAAATAGGAAGAACGAAGTTAGATTCTTCACCTCTTCAAAAGTAACCAGGAAATAAATAAAATGAAAGTATTACAAGCAGAAGACGACAATGAATGTTACTAATATGTAAACATATTCGATTATTTTCTGTGTAGGTGTCTCTCTTTGATAGTTTAACTTACTCTGCTCAAGGGCGCCGATTTCTGTGTAACTTTGGGGGGCATTCAGATGTGGGATTTATCAATGAAATAGATTTGCCAAACGGAGATACGCATTAGTAGAAGGGGAAAACGAATGACCATGTACTGTAGAAATAGAAGAACCTACTTCAAACTAGCATTTTGGGCCCCGCATTAGAGGGGCCCGTTTCAACTTTCGTGGGACCAGGGCCCCCAAAGTCCCCCCCCCTCGGGATCGGCACCCTTGACTCTGCTGTATGTCGCATTATTGTTGACTTCCTCCAAGAAGAAATATTGAAACACCATTTTCAAGTAAAATGATAACATTGAAATCCGTATCTTAGTTCATGGAGGAAAGAAAATTAGCTTCGTCAACATCTGCCCATGAACCTTCCGGCACATCTTTGCTTGGACAGCATTTTTTGTCAGCAGAAAAGCATGCTCGCATTAGAGAGAGACAGAGAGAAATGGAAAGGACATAGTTGACCTAGGCATCACGATCAAGGAAAATTTGAATACTTGTCTTTGTTGCGAGGAACTTCTAACGAGCGCTCAAATCGTTGCATTGTTTAAGCAGTTTCCAACTGCTTGAAGTACAGAACATTGAAGCTCAGATTAAGAAAACAGGTGATGGAATAGTCATTATTACACCTTACAGAAAGCTTGGCTAGCACATTTATAGGATACACAAAGAACAGATACGATGGAAATGTGAGTGAAGTGTGTCTCGTAGAACTAATGTGAATTTTTTAAATGGACAAAGCTAAATAAATATGAGATCCTGCCAGTTTCGGAGTAAGAGCCTCTACATAAGAAGGCTACTTTCACAACCTTCTTAAAGAATGGCTACCTTTAGTGAATACTAGAAAGAAATTAGGGGGTTTCGCACATAGCCACGATCGCTCTGCAGCAGCGATGCGAATGGTTACAATAACTGGCTTCGATGGGAGTGGAAGCCACAAAAAGTGGCACTCCTCGTCACAATAATAGGAATTCAATTGTAGCTTTGACGAACAACTGACGCTACCACACTAGATTTGTAGCACGTTCTTGGCGCGTTGGTAGCGCAGATAAAAGCTGAACGTATGGCCACTAACTCTCCATCCCAATGCCGCAATTCCAATTTCACTGAGTCGTCTGTAGCAGAAGTAAACTTTATTTTATACACTCACATTCTTCAATTACGTTATTAAAATTGTAGTTCGCTATTGAAATAGTTGGTATACCTATCGTCTACATAAAAAATTTACACTTTTGGAAGAACCATCCTACTTTGAAAATGTAGATGATGAAATTAGCTTATGCAGTGTTGGAAGAAACCCCAAAGAGGCACCTGATTCTTAGCTATCTCAGTTCCTACACATTATTAATACAGCACCATTCTGTGAAGAATGGATGAAATTATAAAGCCTAAAGGAAAAGCTATCAATATATTTACTTACAAGGACACAACATTTTTCTTAAAGCAATTTGTTCTAATTTACCCTGCAGCAAACAGCATACCTCTGACACTTTCCACCATGTTGAAAAACAGGGTTGCCAGGACTACCAAGTGATATATTGCTTTATTTACGTAGCGTTATCGAAGTTCTGCGTTTATCGAAAATGTACCGGTACCAAGAATGATTAAAGGGAAAACCAGTAATCACTGTCGAGATTAAACTTTCTCTACAAACATGAGTGTTTCAACGCATGTTTCGAATTATGCTGATCAAAGTTAAATAGTTTCACCTATTGTGATTATATTTCAACATCTCTAATGAAGGATTTCAACACTTAAAACAGAAAATATAGGAATAAACACAAAACCAAGGACAGACATGTCTTCTATAAAACAATACAAGAGAAAGGAAGAAATATATACATATATATAAAGAAAGAAAGAAAGAAAGAAAGAAAGAAAGAAAGAAAGAGGGAGAAGGGCGGATTTTGAAAGAACTAAAAGCAAATAATTATTTTGAAACTTAGCCACTCTGCCAGCTAGTACTATGACCTGATGCAAGAAGTTACTCTGGACCTGGGTTCGAATTCCGATTGGATTATTCCGATTCCGGATGTGTATTTACCCATTAATAGCATTTTGAATTGATATAGGCCGAAGTTATAGTAGGTGGTTATAAATAAAACATTTACACTGTTTCTGAAATGCAATCCATAAGCAACTCTCCCTTTTATGATAAATGTTTACAGTGATTATGTTGTAGATGATTAGTTACAAGAAGTCATACCTTTTAAACATAAAGGTATTTGCGTATATCTCAATTTATACCGATTTTTCTCTTGCTTTATTTGTTCTTTGCCATTAATTTTGAAACTAGAGGCAGAATGTAATTCCCTCTGCATTCCCTCCCTCTGTTAGAAAGATATAGCTAGAGCAAAGAATCAATTGTCAGCAATCCAGAGCATAACTTCATTAATTTTGTTAAACTTTGAAATATCTTGCTGCAATTTATTTTATAAGCAAAACTCTTTCTTCCAACCAAGAGCACCCACCTAATCAATCACTTTTATGTCAGCAAGAAGCCACTAATCTGTAAAGTCGGTTGAAAGAAACACTTCTATCTTCAAGTTCACTGATAAGACGACATGACAATGGAAACGAACACAAACTTATTTTTAGATCAAACAATGAAAAATGGAAGTAAGTCGTCAAAAGGGTAAACTCTCTCAAAAATCTGTATCTGGCAGTATTGACTCAAAGTTAATAAAAAGGTGCTGGAAGAAGTGTTCTGAGCATTGTAAGGATGAAGAAAACCCACTTCAGTCAACCTTAGCTATTCACAAAGTCAGAGCACGCAAGTCTCAATAAAACTTGAATAAAATTCTTTATCGCATACTTTGATGCAGAATCATCTCAAAAACTCCTTTTTTTCTTATCCTCAATAACTAAAACGTAGTCATTTCTCCTGCTTTCTTTTTTTTTCTCTAAATAAAAATGATAGAGAAGTAGAAATGTCAGTCACATATTGTGAAAAAACTTTATATAGGAAGATGGCTTGATTATAAATTTATGGGCTCTTTAAATGCATTTGCACTCTCCCTTCTTCCATATTATCTAACTACGGGAAAAGTAAAAATCAGAAGAAAAAAAAAGAACTTGACAGCAATCACTTTGAGATGAAATGAAGTGGAAAAAAGCAGATAGTCGGCCAAAGGCAAGAGAAGACGTATTGTCCTTATCGGTAGCAGAAATGTCAGAAATAAAGTTGACATCGGAAGAATGAAATTAATAGAAACGATGACAAACTGATATCAATGTCGTTTCGTTCTTCAGAATGAAACTAAAAAAGTCAGATAAATTCCTTTCATAAAAATGAAGTTCTCAATTCTTTTCAATTTTTTTTATCTTTCGTTTCCTTCAATGAACAGAAAGAATAAAACTATTTTTTATCTCTTTTGTGACTCTGGTGTTATTTAGAATTAAGTAACTGAAAATTGATGTAAATGTATGATCTATGTGCAATTGTGGACTGAAAGTGTGGTTTTGCACAAATCATTAAGATAGGGAAAAACTAGTAACATTGATTATTCGTTTTCTTTGGTTAATTTACATGTCTCTCAGAAGCATATTGTTATTAAAGGAAACTCTTTGTTTAATATGTGTTCATGTATATGTACTGTGATGTTTGCTAACTTTAAGTATGTCATCGTCTTATAAATTCACTACATTTGAAAGTTCGCACGGATAGATTGCAGCTACTCCTCGAAGTAGTTCCTCCTACATGTTTGAATACTTCTGGTTGGTTTTCTATTCTTTTGCACTATCTACATACAGTGAATTTATTTTCCCAAAATATATTATTAAAAATAAATAACTGAATATTGTGCCTAACGTCAATTTTAGAACTCTCCACAAAAAGAAGTGCGATTTTTGTGGCAATCATGACTGATGCTAATATTTTATTTTCATTGTAGATCCATTTACCCTTAAATCTTTATTATTTAAGCCAACAAAAAGGAAAAGCAATATTCTACTAAAACTAGACAAAACTTCATTTACTCCTAAGAAATTTTCGTACCTCTTGAGTGGTACTGGCCTTGTTCAAATGACGCACGCTAACACGTATTTAAATATTGTCCTGAGTTCTCAAATCTTGGATTATGCACATGACTTTTATAAATAAATGACCAAAGCACGCTGTAAGTAAAATGTTAATCTCTTCAGCGAGACTTTGAAGTAGTTAACTTGACCAATCTTACAATTCTGTATTAAAAATTATTCTCTACCAACAACTAAAGGTTGCGAAGTACGAGCTCTAATCGTATCAATTCTAAGGTTATTTTATAGAGTTTGGTACTCTGATTCTAAATAGGGCCACCGTTTTCATCTTCGTATTGTAGTTTTTCTGTTACCAGCATAACCGAGAGAAAAACGTTTAAATTATCTGGTTGTTTCTAGTCCGGTTAGTTCAAAACAATATTTCTGACGCCATTTTGTAAGTAATGCTGAGGAGTGTTCAAGACATCTGATTGAAGTAAATCGAACAACTCGATGTAAGCACCTCATTATAATGTGCATTGCACAACCATTCACATGATAAAAAAATAGAAAGTACCATACCAACATTGAAGCATCCCAAACGATTACTAGGTGTCTTCAAGGTTTAAGGTCCTCTATTTGTTTAGGGATAGCACCACATAGAAACATGAGGGTTGTTTTAGAAAATGTAGACATTCCTTAAGGCTGGGTAAAGAGGTAGACCGATTAATTGAAAGCTCACGTCGAAAGCGTTTTAGATGTGAAGATGACTACGCTCAGGTTCGAAGAACAGCATGCCATTATCTGTTATCCCCTCTTGCGTTGATTGAAGCATGGGGTGATAGTACCATGGACGTGAATAATGCGCGTTTGTGTGTGCTGTAGTGGAGTAAACGAGGAATATAATTGTTAATATTTGATGGTATTATAGTCCCAGTAGCACATCTAACCAAAACTAATAAGAATCGAGATAATCATATGCCACTAATCAAATTAAGAATACATAGTCATAATATGAACACATTGGAAGATTCAGGATCATCCGTACGACCTATTAGGTTCACAAGTAGTAAAAGGAACTTGACGTTGAGTATCATAAGATTCCTCTTCATTCATTCCTGAGAACAAAGTTTCAAGTTATAGGTGAAGTGACATTACCATGTAGATGCCAAGATGTAACGCATAATATACCATTTTAATCATTGAGTATACCTTACGCAATATTGGATCGTTTCGGTTTAAATTTTCGGCACTAAGAGCAAACGGCGGCGTGGCGGTAGGATTCAAATCCATCATACCACATCGTATGCATCATAATGCCCAACTTAATATGCCCGAATACATAATATCGACCCTTTATTTTAAAAACCTATATGTAACTTTAGAAACCATAAATGTACTCCCAGGTCACATCATTCCCGGGTATTTCTTTCAATACGTCTCCAACAACTTTAAAACATACATCGTAATGGTAGACATAAATATCCACAGCAGATCGGACAGACAGGAAGCTCAATTTCATAATTTTATCACCAACAGCATTCTACAACCCTTACCAAAACCAACGCGACCGATTTCCAAAAGCACCCCAGACATAGTTATCCTGACTCCCAACCTGATACACAGCACCCACATAGAAGTCCTGGATACTGTAGGCAGTGACCATGTTCCAATCAAAATCACCCTCCATCGACAACCTTCCCAACAACCGGACTCGCAAACTGGAATCACTACCGTAACGATATCAGTGACAGGCTAGAAAACGTACAGGAAACAATAAACGAAGAGGTATTACATCAGACGATGAACAAGATCACCAGATCACCGAAGCTATTCAGGCAGCGTCAAAAAGCCATATACCTACAAACAAAACTTCATCACACAAACCGGAACTGCCACCGCATTATCTGATACAGGATAAACGCTCTCGACAGGCATTCAGGGACTACAACAGAATTAGAGATCCAGCATCATTACAACTTCATCGCTAGCTTCAACGATCAGTACATAATTATATAGTCACCTACAAGCTCCGACAGTGGATAAAAACATGCAACCAGCTTAGAGATACAGGGCATCCGAAGAGATTTTGGAAACGTTTTAACATAGTGACAAGAAAAAGGACAAAATCGAACTTTCCATTGCTACAAGGAGATCAACCTCTTATTTTAGATACCGAAAAAGCCAACGCCTATACCAGTTATCTGCAGGAAATATTCACACCAACGCACCCTCACATCGAGAGGACTCAACCAGCCAACAGACTCTACATAACTTCACCAGCATTGCAGCCTCACTCTACACATCAAATCAATGAAAACTACTATCTCACAGCCCCGATTAACGACAATGAAATCATCATCACCATCGCAAGGAAGAAAAACACCACAAAGAAGGACTGATTGCTACCATATTTAATTTCGTCTTACGCACCGGCTTTATCCCAGCAGATTGGAAAACATCGAAAATGCTTATGTTCCTGAAACCTGACAAACCTCGGTATCATCCTATAGACCTATCCAGTTAACCCCCACATTAACAAAATCCTTGAACGAATAATTGCTAAACGCCTTCACATCCACCTGCAAAACAGAAACCATCTGCCTATCCATCAAGCAGGATTCCGACCCAGCTAAAGTATTCAGGACTAAGTACTACGCCTTTCAAACCATATTACAAACCATTTCAACATCTGTAAACCATCATGCCTCGTTCTGTTCGATCTGAAGAAGGCATTTGACAAAGCAACTAACCACCATGGACCGTTCTGGAAACTACTACAATTTCGTTTAAATATTGCTTACATAAAATACATCTAAATTCCTCACCGAACGTCTTGCCTATATTACTATCAATAATTCAAGTTCATTTCCTATCTTTCTTCACACAGGAGTACCTCAAGGCTAAGCATTATTCCCATTGCTATACATTCAGTGCTGCTCAGATTTACCAACCCTACCAGAAAATATATAACTTTATCAATATGCGGACGATACAGCCCTTCTCGCCACCGCTATTACAATCCACCAAATTAACCGCAGCATGCAAACAGCAATAGACTCATTCATCAGATGGTGCTCTAAATTGAAACTTACAATAAACGCAGCAAAAACCCAATCCATAGTATTCTTGCTTCCAAAACAACGCTCAGGTGTTCAGCGAAACCCTTCTAAACTGCAACTTCAAGTACAACAGGCACAAATCCGGTCAAGCCATACCGTTAAATACCTAAGGATAATCCTCGGCCATCACTTAACATGGAACCCATACGTAAAGCACCTCACCATTAAAGCATATAACCGTTTAAACTTACTGAAAAGACTCACAGGAACCACTTGGCGGATGGCACTATCAACTATTATCAATACTTATAAAGAATTCCTCAGACTAACACATGGAGATACAGCTTGGTATAATCTCCCCAGTCATTCAACAATAAACTCGAAATTCTAGAACGCCACGCCTTCTGTATAGCACATCGTATAAAACCACCAAGTCCCACTGCTGATCTCTCTATGCTCGAGTTACTATTCCCAACATCCTCTTTCATATAGAAACTCTTCTCCTACGTTATGTCACCAGCTGATATGAAAACAATCGCCCACTACTTACAGACACTATTCAACAAAATGCCAACTACACTCATGAACGACCACTCTTAATCGCCAACCCACTATCGCTTCTTTTCAGTATCTATATCACCATGCTTCCCGACGATCACATTGATTTACCGCAAACAGCATATTTCACATCCCCACACCCGCCTGATTTCATCTTACCATCTAATGCTCAGTAAACCATTAGAAACTAACAGGGCCCATTACATCTCTCATGAGTGCTCCGAACAGTCCCGGAGACAGAAGATAATATGCATTCGTTTAAATTAACACTCTGAATGTTGTGGTTGTGACGTGATAGCACTGCATTTTCTTTCTTATTGTTATTATTATTTATCTTGTCAACATCCTTGTTTATGATTACAATGAAAAATCGTGATGTCCGAATTGTTTATGGGAAATAAATAAATAATTGAAGTTTCCTTAAAACCTCTTTGACCATCTCCCAAATATCAGTAAAACAAATTCCTCTCGAACCTTTTCCCAATAAAAGGGCGTAACCCTTTCAGTGGGTAATTGCCAAGACATCACCGTGGCAAATTTAAAAAAAATGTATGTAGAGGAAACAATAATGTATTTATAAGCCTCTGAATTAATACATACGTTATTTAAATTGGACTTCGTATTCTTTATTCTTTAAGGGAGACGCAATTATAGGTACTTAGGTCTGTTTCGAAGCACCGCAGTATCTTATAATAGTTTTGGTTCTACAAGAGTAGGTTACAAGCTTGTTAGTAGCCCACTCTGCGGGTCTGAGATTTTGGGACACGTCAGCTTTCTGTATTCGTGAATGATTGATGCCAGAAATATTCAAACTAGAACTTGTTCTACCATGAGATACTGGTTAGCCGAAGACAATTCAAGGAGTAATTACATTAGATGCCTAAGTCAAGGTGAAGCCACGCAGCACCAACAGTGAGTGTTACAGGACCAGTTCAGTACCGCAACGAGATTGTATTTTCTAAGTATCCTAAAGGTCTGTAACAATGGTTGATATTAAGATGATATTAGAGTTTATGAAATAGTACCCCAGATGTAATTGGATTCGATAAACATTTTTAATTACAATCTAGGCATTGTTTGGATTGAAATTATTAATTCATGTTGAGAATTTTTATTTGAATGATTTCAAACTCTTAAATAACATAGCAGAAATAACGTACACAAATAATGGAAGATTGGAACCTTGTGATATTGTTAATATTAATTGTTTTTGGTAAAATTAACGTTTACGATGTGTCACTTTTGTTAATAATGGAGTTTGGAAAATGCATATTTACTTGGTAACTAGGATGTGTTTGAGAATTCAACTTCTCATTTCCGAAAGGGGTGAAATGGAAATGATACCCACAATCATTTCCATGAGTACTTTCAAATGCTTTCAAACAAGAAAAGTATTTGGATCTTTTAGTTATATAGTTATCATTGTAGATTATTAGGATTAACTGTGGGGTGGAATTGAGATACCACCAAATCATAATTAGTGTTCGGAACGCAAGCATCATTTCAGTAGAACTGTTAGCTATTGCCTCTAGTAAGCAAGCTGTGAAGTCTTCGGTTAAACTTCAGTATGCACGCAGTAAAATAAGTCTCTTAAAACTTAATCAAATATAACCTAACTCTGCTTTCCGATTAACAAACCAATCAAATTCAATTATCCAAAAGGTGTGTCATTTCTAAGAAGGCCGAATGTCGTATAGAAACAAAACGTAGTATCTCTGCATAGCATCCTGTATGAAGACCTGAGAATGTGGAAAGTTTACTGAAGATATGTTCCTCGAATTCTGGCTGATGGCTTTACGCGTCGTGATGTGTCCGGTAATCTAGACACGTGATGACAGCATGAACATTTCTTTCAGTTCCATCAATTGTAACAATTTATGAGACATGCATTCCGTTTTTCCATCTGGAAACCAAACGACAATCGGCTTAATGGAAGCACACTGACTTTGAATTACCGAAGAAATTTCGGGTTACCGCCAGCGCTAAGCAAATAGTGATATCCATGTTTCGGGATAACGAAGGCCTCACTGTGGTGCTATCCATGTTTCCAAAAGCACCACAGTGACAGCTGTAACCTATTAAATTGTTTTGAGAATGAAGTTACATTCAGCAGTTCAAGAGAAACTGCCGGAAAAGGCTGTAGCTGTGCGCGTTCACCAAGACAATGCTTCTACTAATCCGGCGGCTCTTGTTCTCTAGTGTCTTACCGAAAGCAACTTTGAAGCGGTTCATCAAGCTCTGTTCTCACTTAACTTATTGTCTAGCAATTTTGGCTTAATCCAACATTCAAGAACATTGTCCGGAATCGCATAGCTTCATGTCGTTTTGACCTTGCGTTAGTGATTTCCAGTGACAAAACACACTTCTCTAAAGCTTTTACAGCGGCCATGGTGTTAGCGTTGTGAAAAATGTATACACTGGCTAAGTGACTATGTTGAGAAGTTACGGTAGTATTAGTTTATAGGGTGAATACTTTTCTCAAAATAAATTTCTAGTCCTTAAAACCTGAATCCATCTCGTGTATATAT
>JAGDQP010004118.1:21490-87751 GCA_022664845.1 Lepisma saccharinum | reverse complement strand
TAATATTACATTTGCTTAGCGATTGGAGCATAAGAGAAAATACTGGAAGATCTTAGTTTGCTGGGCAGGTCAAATCGCTTAAAAGGTTAAATTGACAAACCTGACTGACTTAAGTGAAGAAACCCCCACCTTCACCTAACTCTAAATCATGGTCATCATTATAATTTCCCAATTCTAACTACAGGAAATTCCTAGAAAACTCCATCTTTCTCTCTCAGATATTTTAACAGAATAACAATTTAGTCGCAAAACAGCCTATCTACATAACTTGTCATCAACTAAAAAGTACAGACGAATAGAGTGTCTCTCACTTATACACAGCTCATGCTTATATATATAGTTGTTACGCCTGCAGTTGGATTTAGAATGCGATTCTTTTACGTGATAAATGTTCTTCCGTATCTTTTCCTGGTACACCATGATCTTCAAGTGATCCCTGTCTTGATGACTTCAGAGGTCATCATAGCAGAGAACCACTAAGTAAGACCAATACAAGAAGTTAAAAAGTACTGATTCAATTCTTTGCTCACATTGGGTCCCACATTCTCTCTCTATGTTTGGCTACATTTGGCTTTGTGTATTTTATTGAGATAGGTCAGGAATATGATTAATTCCCGAATTGCAGAATTTTCTGGCATGTGTTTTCTTGAAATCCAGTCCTGAATTTCCTAATTGTGGTCTTAAAGGTTAGGTATCTAATATATTACTAATAATTAGGTAACATTTTGGTACACGATTGCGTATAATATATAACAAGGAAATTGGAGAATGTTATTATTAGAGTTATCTTTACAAAACATTGTTCTGGAAACCTACCGACAAGATTTTCTTAAACATTAAACAAAACGTTCTTAAAAATACAAAGAAAACTAAGATTTACAATATGATTGGCATCCTAGACACGTTCTGAAAAAGCAACTTCAATTATATTTCGTTTCATATATTAGAGCTTGCTCAGCTATACACAGATCACAAAGCACAATACAAAAATCAAGTATACACAATACACAAATCATAAGATGGTAAACAAGGTAGAAAAACAAAGGATACTTACATAGTGAAATCTTGAGATAGGAGCACACGAACTTCACAAACACTATAGAAAATTTTTACGTTTACGTTTCGCAATTGTGTTTTCAACTGGTAGGAAGGAAAATGGACAGAGCGGACAGGTGCGGGAGTGGTGTTAAGGAAACGCCATATTGGCAATGATATTGGGTGACAGTTTGGCCAGGTTATGGAGGCGGGAAAATGACTAGATGGGTCGGAGAAAACACCAAGTGCAGAAGAAAGTGCAAAGGCTACTAGGAGCAGATAAGGGGCTTCCTGAAGAAATAAGAGGGTAAAGAATCGGAGGGGTGGGGGAATAATAATAATAACAATAATGAAGAAGATGAAGGGGAGAACAAAGAAACAATATAGAAAGATAAAAATAAAAGTGTAACTAGAGACGGAACAAGGAAGAGAAAGGAAGAAGAAAACGGCACTACGTTCCAAGAAGTTACAGGCAGTTGAGGCCGGATTCATGGTTGGCGGAAAGGATGGAGATGTACGTCTGCTCCCATCTCTTTCTTACTGTGGCAGGTGAATCAGGGTTCAGAACTTTCAAATCAGGTATATTTAATACACAAATCAGGTCTACACAAATCACAAATCATGTATACTCAAATCACAATGCTTACACTACATTAAGACTACCATAGGTTGAAGTCAAAGAAAAGAGGGAAGAAGTCAGTGCTAGAAAGAGACATGACAGTAGATGTTTTTTTCGTTTATTTAATCTTAGAACATGAAAACACACACTATTTACAAAATGGGCTTAAAGAAAACTAGCACCTGAATGTATTCAAGTGAAAAAAACTAAATTTAACACAACAGAAAGACACACAGAAATGTAAATAAGAAAGTTATATCTTACACCATTTCAAATCTTAATAAGAAAATATATGGAAGCCCAAGAAAAGCATAGCAGAGTCATATAGCCATGACAACTAATTGAAAAATCAGTAAAATTAATGAAGATGGAAAGACACGTTATAGTAGGCCGAGGAAAATAATATGTAGGAGACGGAGGTAAAGTTATGTATGAAAGAGGCCGAGGTAAAGGTTTGTTTACATTAAAACTACTGTTGCTAGAAGACACAACAAAGTTAAATGAAAGCCTAACTAAGTTCTTCTTTAACCATTCCGTGACTCCTAATCGTAGTCATTTTCATTTAAGTCTTTACCTTCGTCCTTTAAGCACCTGATAAAGCTTAATGGGATCAAGTGAAACGTTGTAAGCTATGAAAATCTTTTACGTGTACAAGTGAGAAAATCTTTTCTTACTTACCTAGAAAACAGAAAATAATATTTTTCCAATTCTTTCTTTAATTAAAATTTAATTTTCATATTTTAAGAAGCACACTCAAGTATATATTATGGGTTTAAAATTTCAACCATTCCTAATTACGTATAAAATTACTGTGTTACTTTATTACATAATTTTGAAGATGGTAGCTAATAAAAATTGTACTTAATATTTTTTTCTCTAACTTATCTAAGAATGCTGTTACTTGATTTTTGTGACATGGATTAGCTGATTAATTTTCATAAAATCCTCTTGTAAAGGGTCGTTACATTGATTTTAAATAAATTCGTATCAAGAAAGTATCCTGTATATAAATAATCCAGCATTTAACATTTATCTGGTTTTCATTTTATTTCAGTTTTATAATAAATTGTGCATAGGCGTTCACTTGCACATGGACTGTAGATGAACTTTGAAACTTTAGTATAAAAGAAAATCAAATCATCAGTAACATGAGTGATTATAGTGTGTGTGTGTATATGTTTTTTTTTTTAATTTCTTTGAAGTGCGTACACTGACTTTTTAAGTATATTTAAATACATTTCTTTGTGTTGTGAGTATGAATTTTTATAGTTGAGTGTAGTGGTTACCATAGTTATATTGCATAACCTGTTTGTATTGATTGAGAGGTGTACTCGTAAAAAAAAAGGGGGGGGGGAACGGCTACCAGGAGAATATTTGTAGTTTCCAATTTTTGGAATCTAATTCTTCTAGGATTGACTCCTCGCGAATCTTTTTTCCTTGTCTAGGAATGATTGCTCTTGAGTCCCACGCCCCCTAGATTTTGTTGTAAGGATTTTAATCGTCGAAAGCACAATATCCTCCAATAAAACAGGTCTGACATCTTCCCTTAAGAAAAGCATTTTATTTATTATAATTCTTTTTCATATAGTTTATATAAAGAATCCACAATATAGTGAAAACCCTGTGATTAGGTTTCGCCAAATCAGAGAAATGTTCTCACAAGGAACAAACGAAAACTATAGCATCATTTATATGGTATATAAAACGATGCTTAGCTTCTAAGTACCTCCCCAGCTCGTAAGGTTAGATTATTGAATAAATCAACACTAACCTAAACTTCACCCATCATATTGAATCTTTGTCATATGAATAATCAGATATGGAGGTATGTATATGTAAAAATTAACGTTCAGGTATGATATCTATATCTATATCTATATATCTATATATATCTATATCTATATATCTATATATATCTATATCTATATCTATATATATAGATAAATAATACAACAGAATGAATCTTGGGAGTGCCAAAAAACTAAGCAATGTCAATTTCAGGAACATATCTTAATGTTTTTTCAAAACACCAGATTAATGAACTCGACTCTTAAAATCTTCTCCGTCCTTTGCTGTAATAGAAGGGACGATTAGGTATGTGCATAGTATTATTGTCTTGAAATGAATAAATATTCATATCACAAAGAAAGAGAAATAATTGGAAAGTCCTGGCCTAAACAAAACCTCGAAACTAGGGCAAAAATGTCAGACAGTATCTTGAGGATTCATAGATTAGTTAATTTCGTAGTATTTTAACACTAATTATCAAAGCCAGTGACTTAATTTTGTCTTCCAAATCCTGGGTTACTTTTATCCTATTTTTCATCAGCAAACTCTCCCCTTGTTGTGTAACTTTACTCTATTTATTGTTTCTATGAACAGACAAGATGGAAACAGATATTAAATTATTTAGGTTTCAATTAGTAATACTATCAAAACAAACCACCCGTTCTTAGACACGGTTAGGGTTAATTAAAATAAAACAATTGTTTCTTTAGATACCTTATTGAAACAAGAGTAATCATGCATATGCCTCAACATTAAACCACTATCCTATAAATCTAGTGTTTTTAATAAAAAAATTAAAAAGTAATTTCCAATTTATGTGTGACTAATTTAGTTAAGTTGGTTGGCCATCGCAATACAATACTCAGTTGTTTTTTTTTTCGATTTCTACTATTCTAATGAAGCTGTGAGTGGATACGAGAGAAACATTAGATATATTTGAACCACTCAAAACTGTGAAATATTTCTAATTTTATTTTAATTTTAACACTTAATTTTATTAAAACAGGCTGACAAGACTATTATACTTAACTTTATTGTAAAAATACACAGCAAGCATTACAGTTTCAATGTTATAACATCTTTCTCAGACGAAACGCTAATCAACATTAACAGTTCATAAAAAGCACAAGAAGGCAAAGACATCCTTTCTACGTCTTCTATCAATTACACCTAGAATTCCTTTACTTTCGAAAACCAAACAAATTTTAACCAAACACAGTCCTTCGTTCACAGGCCCCCTAGTCAACTAAACCGCTATAACAAACTATTGACAGCAAACAACGTAACAAGGAAACTGGATCGAGGCGCAAATATATTTTAGATAAATAAATACATAATAAATAAATAATTGAATATTATTTATAATATAAATACAGTTAAATAAATAAATAACAAATAATAAATAAATAATAAAAAGGAAACTTTGAAAAACGGAAGAAATAAATAATACAAAAGTTCTAAAGAGGGAAGAACAAAGAAAAGTGGTGTGTACAGTGTTCTGTGAATGAACTGTGAGGCAGTGTATATAGAAGAGGCGAAATAGAAATTACGGGAGCGGCTTAAACAACACAAGAATGACGTTAGACTAAAAAGAGACAGAAATTCTATTTAAAACATGTACAGGAAGAGACGCATGATATAGACTGGGAAGGGGCGGAGATACTAGAACAAGAGGAAAGGAAATGTAGGTTAGGGAATGGAAAGAAGCGAAGAGCTCTAGGGTAACGGGAGGTATAGCGATGAACTGGAATGGTGGGTTGAGTATAAATGAGGAATGAGAAGACAAACTGGGAAGAGAAGGGCGAAGAAAATATTCCAGAAAATAAGAACTCTTCTGTAACCCCTCCTTTTTTTCTTATTATTAATTTCTTCCGTTTCTTTAAAGTTTCCCTTTCATTATTTATTTATTATTTATTTATTTGTGACATTTATTTAACATAATTTATTTATTTTATATTTATCATTTAATAATTTATTTATTATACATTTATTTATCAAAATATATATTTGCGCCTCGATTCAGTTTCCCTGTTATGTAGTTTGCTGTTAATAGTTTGTTATAGCGGTATAGTTGATTATGGGCCTGTGTGGCCTGTGAGCGAAGGACTGTGCGATTGGTTAAAATCTGTTTAGTTTTGGAGAGTAAACGAATTCTGGGGCGTGATTGGCAGAAGACTTAGAATCAGTGTTGATTAGAGTTTCGTCTGACAAAAATGTTAGAACACTGAAATTGTAACTTGCTGTGTCTTTTTACAATAAAATTAAGTATAATAACCTTGTCAGTCTGTTTTAATTAAAAGTAAATTATATACATTTTATGCTAAGCAAGTTTTTACTATTGTCATCAATAACTCGACTAAAAGAGATCAATATTTCACCTGAGGCAAACTATAGACGTCTTAGAGTAAAGGAAAGCTAGAAGATTAAACTATTAATAAAATAATTTGAAGATTGAGAATGATAAGGAGTGTCTGTATACTGCCTGAAAGTGGAGTAAACGAAGGAAATGTATTTTGTGATTAAATCTACATACCTTGATACTTTCGTTTTGAATTCGTTAAAGTAAGAAGTAAACGAAATGTATGCGTCATTTTGGTTCAAAACTGTGCATCTTTTAGACGTTTTGGTCATATAAAAATGTTTATGTCTATAACCATGACGACTGACTTACACCACTATAAATCTCAGCCCTCTAATTTTAAATTTAAAAAGGAATGAAGAATAATTCGTTCATATATTCTTTCAATTTGTGATTTTTTTTTTCTGCGCTTGAAAATACCAACCGTTACTTTAAGCAAAATATGGGTACATTTTACTTTAGTAGTTGCACGGAAATATTTGGATACACAGGAACAGAGTCTTCTTGAAGTATTAGACAGACTGTTCAACACTCTTATATGCTGTGGTAGGTTATTTAATTAGACATATATGTTACGTTAAATTTTTAAATCTCATATTTTTTTTTATTTTAAATGTCAGCATATTTATTAAATACTTTGTTACAGTATTCTGTTGCACGTGTTCTACGTGGCTTCACTGCGACGAATCCAGATGAGTTGTCATGTGAGAAGGATGACCAAGTCATCGTATTGGAACAAAATATAGACAATGTGGAAGGCTGGTGGCTTTGTTCCTTAAATGGACGTCAGGTAATTGTTAATTAATATTATTCATACAAACATATGCTCAGCAAGTATTAGGCTTATATTAACGGAATTACTGAAAGTTCGTGAAAGGCTTGCAGAAAGTAATCAGTGTGAACCTTGTTTTAAGCTTCCATCTCAGTATTCGTCTGGTATGACTGAAGGAAAATATGAAAGATCTAAGTCAGGGTGCCCGCTGCTGCTTTTTCAACCCAAGTTCTCTGATTTGGAGTGATGATGTTTTCAGAAACTCATGTCGCTAGCCACAAACTGTAGCGGGATCACGAAGGATTTAGGATAGTCACGTGATATTATTTTGCCCCTTATTTACACAAGTTAAACACTTATGTGGAGCGAGAAATTGTTAAAGGATTCTGCTCCCCCTAACCCTTCCCTGGCTGCGGACCTGTAACGCGCTTCAATAATTGCACATTCACAGGTAAATGTCACTGAAATAATACCAAACTTATTTTCAAACAGTGCGAGATACAATATAAATTATTGTATTTTTTTTTTTAAGTGTTCAAAACATTTTATTTTTAAACACTACACACATCTGCATTCAAATATACAGCTCAGGATAAACACACAAAACAGCTCCTCCTCTATATGATGACCTCTAAGTAAACCTATAAAGGTTAATGCTCCAAATTAACAGGGGGAGTAGAGTTATATTATTTATCAACAGGTGTCACTCATATCGATAGAGTATCAAACCACTATCTTGGAAGTGAGGAAATGGAAGGTACCTTCAATATTCCCTACACGAAGGAGTTATGACAGCCGTGATTCCTCCACTTTCCCCTGTGGGGAATGTCAGTTCCCAAATACTCAAAAACACCCCCAACTGAAATTTTTTTACGGTCAAAAGTCGATAGAAACCGTGCTAAACTCCGTTTACACAATCCCAATTTTGACTTTACATCTCCCAAACTGAAAATCCCTGGGACTTAGGAGCTAGAAGTTAGTTTTGAACGGGCAAGTACTTAGGGATATTATTTTTTGTAAAATTTTACTATAATCTTTTTTTTGATCTTTATTGTAGAATCAAGCCCTGATTTGTTCAGTAGTGGAAGGTGACTATGGAGCAAAACAAAGTGGCCAAGATTCACCTAAGTTTACCTTGCCCATCATTTCCCTATCATTTTCCTTAGTCCCGGTAGGAAAACCTAAGATGGTTGCTTAGCACTTTGACCATGCAGTGTGCTTTCGTTATCACTTTTCCGTATGTTGAGCTCGCCAAAGTACTTCATCTCGAAGTCTTTACATGGACTTAGACCGTGAAGACCAATTCACCCTGTAAACATATTTCTTTTAAAAATAATTATTTAAATGTACTTTTAAACCGTCCAAATAATTATAAATGATATTGTAAACAACTACTTGTTCAATTTTATTTATTCGTCACAAATAAATTTTTTTTTAAATGGTGATATTTAGCCAACTTTTTTATTTGTATAGACAAAGCTTACATAAAATAATAAAGTTATATTGTTTTTCTTCTATTTTTATTTTTTTTAAATTTAAAGGGAATATGTCCAAGTGCGAACCTAAGGCTGCAGCCGAGAGTATACCGTGGAGAAAGAGATCTACGTGCAGTTAAAAGTGTAGAGGTCATAGGAAGCTCTCCTTCGTCCAAGTTGAAAATTCCTGCATCGCTACTTTCTGCTGAGCACAAGGTAAAATTTAGTTACAAATAAAAATTACTTAACAAAACACAATAAAGATAAGAATAACTTCGCCACAACTTAAAGAGAAACGATAATGCACAGTCAAATATTTTACAGGTTTTAAGAATGCAGCAGGTAAAATTGCTGTGTTAAACTTATATTTCTAGATGGAAGTTGCTCCATTTACTTTTAACCTAGAAGCCCATATAACTCTGTTTAACTAACTTATTCTCTGAAGCATGAATAAATAATAAAAGCATATAGACTACATGATATTTTGTCTTTTAATTTCATATTCTAGAATCTCCAATAAACTTAGCGATGAAACCTAACCTTGAATTAAATTACATTTCACTAACGTCAGTAGCAAAAGAGTCAAAGTGGTGACACTTGCCTTAACATTTCTCATAAGGACGTTTGCAGGGTTCCCTCTCACCTGAAAAACCTGGAATAGTCAGGGGATCCAGCTTAGCACTAAAAAGTCCTGGAAAAGTCAGGGAATTTCACTTAAAATGTCTGAAAACCTGGAAAAGTCAGGGAATTTGATAGTTTATTGTTTGAAGTTCATTTAGTTACAGTAGGCATTTAATGTTAGATCGTTTTTGAAATTACTTGGAGGCTAATGTGCCAACCATGAAGTAATTTAAGAAAAGAATACAGTGAAATATTTTGATGTATCTTTATTTTCAAGCAACTATGATCTTTATTTTCCCACGGAATGATATATATACAAAATGGGGTACCTGGAAATTTCTGAGTAGTGACCTGGAAAAGTTAGGGAATTTGATCTTCGCAAATGAGTGGGAACCCTGGTTTGTAATTCTTCATGAGTTGTACAGGAGTAGAAACAGAGTTCTATGAGTTTGATATATCTTGGAAATTTGAAAATAATTTTTTTATTATATTTAGGACATAGTAATGTATAGCTGGTTAGTTAATTAAAATAACGAGTATTATTTCTTTACTACTTTATTAATCAGCTTTCATCATCGATTGTTGTAATGAATGAGTTTTTATCATGAAAATAAAAAAGGTTGGCAATTTTGAAATTGATCGCTTTTCCGATAACGAATCATTTTAACTTTATCATTTTTATTGATAAAGAAACTCCTTTCTTGCAACTATAAGGAAGATTAACTCAAGGAATCTTATTACAAGTATAATGAAGTTCAGTTTAAAATAAATTTCAAAATTTAAACTTACATAATATTTACTACAGTATACCTACTTTAAACATGGAATATTGTTGCACTAAAGGTTAAGTTTTTTTTCTCTCTCTCTCTATTTCGAAATGTATGCAGAAAAATAACAAACACTATATAATAACTTTCAGTTTCTGATGGTGCAGTAATTATGAAAGTCTATGAAAAAGAATGTAACTAGCAAAAATTAATGATATCCCCTTGATGTTGTTTACGCTCAAGTTTTCAATCGTTCTCAACCATCATTATCAGGAATTCAGATTAGGAACAAAGTAAGTTAAATTCCCTTCCTCTGTAATATTATGTACAAAAGTTGTCCCAAAGCAACTGATAAAGTTTCTGTTGAAAACTGACAACACTGCATGTTACCTTGCAGACACGTGTAAGGAAAGGCTGTTGTTCTAGGTAGGTGGTTATCGTGTGTACCGGGACCCTAACTGTGCTTTGTTCCGAGCCCTAACTGTACCAGTAATTTGTGAACTGATGTTGCGAAGAAATGCATCTGAAATAGAAACAAACACGTGCCATTAAGTTTGCTGTCCACTTGACAAGTCCGCCAAAGAGACTTTTGTATTTTCAAAAGGTATATCCAGCAAAATCAACATTGTACAGATAGCGTAAAGAGTTAATTATGGTCTTCTGCTTTAATCCTACGTGGAGAAAGAAGGGCTTTAACTAGTATCACACAGGTAAACATTAATAGAGTTTATACTGGAATATAGACATCTTTTACTTAGAAAATTTGAAGATGTGGTTCTCTTTTCAAGATAATTAATGTACAGAATTGTATGGGAGTATTTTGGGATGAAACGAGTTTGTGCAAGTTGGGTTCCCATTTCTTGATAAAGTAAAAAATAGATCGTTGAGTTGAGGTGTGTTACAAATCATAGCAAGCAAATAGTACGAGGGGCCGTAGCTCAGTTCATAGAGCAATGACTGAGCAATCGGAAGATTCTGGGAAAGATACAGCTGGCCCTTCATCCTGACTGAGATTTTTCCACTTTTTTTTCTCAGTCACAGCAGATAAATGAGGGAATGGTACCTGCAAACTAGACCCTGGACCTTCCAACATTCTCTTCCCTCGTTCTATCCCCGTCTGAGTCTGAGATGCCTAAACGCCATAAATAAATTCAATTCAAAGCAAATAGTAAACAAAGATTCAGAAGTCATGTATGTAGGCAGACTTGTTAGGTCGACGGTAAAATTTAATGGCACATATATTTGTTCCTTCAATTCAAATTTCTTCACAAAACACTCGAAAAACAGTAACAAAGGTAGGGGTTCAGCACATAACAGTTACAAACTGCACTCAGCTACTTAACAATCCACGATAACCACCTCCTGCCTGTTATTCTGCTCACTGCAACACCTGACTTTCATCCAAAACACATATCAATATTGCACTCGCCCCATGAGAAAAACTCGGCGGGCCTCCGGTGGACCACCAATCATGAAGGCGGGCCACCGGAGGCCCGCCGAATTTTCCTCATGGGGCGGTTTGCTAGCTTTTAACAGAAATATTCTGATTTATTTTAAAATAAGCCCTCAGCTTTGTACTTGTTTCTAAACTGACCTCTGATTATGATTGTTTACAAGCAACGAAAATTTGTTCACAAAACAACTCCTCGGTGCACATTACATGTAGTAAGTACAACTATGGACAAAAAGGTTTGTCGGATGTCTATAACTGACTTTTCTCATTGCCAAAAGAAATATATTGAAACATCGTATAAATTTATTAACTTACAGACATATGAATAATCACATGTCGCAATTTTGAGGAAAATATTGCCCTGGTATGTAACTAAACGAAGGCATATATATAAAAATATAATTTTTAGTCGAAAAAATTTATCGGAGTCCAAAAATCGACTAAATTGTATATTTCCCTTCATTTTGTCTCGCAGAGTAAAGTTTTTGTAATGCAATGGGAACTATTAATCTTAATTTTAAATTTTGTTAGTAGATGTCAAGTCCAGAGAGTAGTGAATTTGGTACATATACTTTAAAGACAAGCGACAATACTTTTATCCAAAGCTGTACTTGTTTTCTTTTTGACATCCCGTGGGTAATGATATTGTGTAAAAAGAATTAAAGTAACTTTTTTGGATGAGGAATTTGATATTACGTAAATTATGTCAAATATCTATCAACGTTTCTGCCAGATGTGTCGTGTCACTTACAAGTAACATATCAAAAATATTTAATGGCTAATTTCTTACAAGGTACATCCGCAAACTGCCTGACAGATATTGGTTTAATATTGAACAAAATGCAAAGTTCTGCTTGTCTCAATGTGTATTGGACTAATTTTAGTGGTCCATAGCGGTGATTTGCATATTCATGAGTCTTTATAAATCAAAGATTCCAGAGTAATTGTTGTTACGCTAGGACACATTCGCACGCCCTCTCTAAGGGAAAATACTTTGTTTTTTATTATTGGATTATTTCAACAATTTATCTAAGGAAAAGCGTTAATTGTTACCGAAGAAATCTATTTTTTCTAGAAATATACGTTTTTTAGGATACCGGTGTTACATTCCACGATAAAATGCGGTAATTTGAGGGGAAATGTGTTAAATTTTTAATCTAAAAGCAACGATCTCCATCAAAAGATGGCAGCACTATCTCCGTATATGTCTAAAATATTCTTATCGTTGCACGAAATTTCCTTACTGATCCTATAAATTCAAGCCTAGAGAGTTCAAACTTTCAGGGAAGAAGCTTCATAACAAATTCAAGAGCATGATCGATGCCAATTTTTATTTTCGTTTTCCTTCATTGTTGAAATCGTTTCATTGTTGTTGTTGTGAACATCGAAACATGTAACAATAAAGCTCTTTCAACAATGAAGGAAAACGAAAATAAAAAATCGGCATCGATCATGCTTTTGAATTGGTTATGGACTTTCTTCCCTGAAAGTTTGAACTCTCTTGGCTTGAATTTGTAGGAGCAGCAATGAAATTTCGTGCAACAGTGAAAATACATTAAACATATACGGATGTAGTGCTGCCATCTTTTGTTGGAGATCGTTGCTTTAGATTATCCTTAAGCAATAAACTTAGTGGGAAAATATTGAAAATGTCGCTAGTCTCACTTCATGAAAATCCTGAGTCCGTCACTGAACAGAACACTCTTCCATGGGCAAGGATGAAGAAGGTATCGGATAGGACCTATATTTTAGGCACCATCTAGGCATTCAAATGGTGGGACAGAGAAGAAACGCTGTGAATACTCAGTCAGGCCGGTCGGCGTGAGCAGGACTCAAAACCACGTTAACATTCCAGTGCATATCCGAAGTCAGTGTAATTACATAGATTTCAAAGACTGTTGTGAGGGTAATTTCATAATTCTAGCGTGCGCGGGAAAAACAGTATAAGTCAGAAAACACAGTTTATCAGGATACAAGTTTCTTCTTCCCTCTCAGCCATAAGACACCACTTATTCTAAAAGTACAAAGATGCGATTATTCAACTCACGTTTAGAATTGACTTACACTAAGTTAATCGAAGGTGGGGCATCACATACAGATCTCAAAGTTTCACTTATCTCGTTTTGGCTAATTTCTTACTTATACTGTTTCTCTCGCGCACGCTAGAATTCTATGATTATTAGACAATTACAGACCTGGAGTTGTATCTTTATGTTTTGTTTCGTGGTTACTACCGCACCTTAATAATAGTCCTTTGCGGTATGAAACTAGAAAAAAAAAATGTTTAAAAAAATAGTGGGCCACTGTGACTCAGTTGTAGAGCGCTCACCTCTGCTGGTGTGTAGGGTTCTCAGTTCTATCCCTGCTTATGCCAACGTTTTATGGTGGACAAACACCGTGTGCTTGGGTTTTCTCGACGTCCTCCCGTTTCTTCCCACTTTCTTCATTGCATCAAATTCTCCCATCAGTTTCAATCCGCGCCCCATGAGAAAAACTCGGCGGGCCTCCGGTGGCCCGCCTTCATGGTTGGTGGGCTACCGGCGGCCCGCTGAGTTTTTCTCATGGGCGGCTTGAGCCAAATTTGCCTCAAAACCTAAATACAACTCTAAAAACTTTAATATGTTACATATTCTCAAATATAGGCTGAACAGAATTATGTTTCATTAAAATTAAGGATTAATATATAATAAATGAAGTACCGTACTCTTCTGCGACAGAAGTGAAAATGACACAGCTATTGTGTTTCAGTGGTTAATTACAAATTGACACTGGGGAGGTGGTAAGGGCTAAGGCACACTCAGGCCCACCATTCTAATGAAGTTTACTTTGTTCCACTTCAGCAAAACCACACGAATGAGGAAAAGACTTCTTGCCATCTGCAGTGAACATATAAATAACTAACTAATAATTTAAGGCAAAGAAGGACTGTAACAGTTACAGCTCTCTAGGTACAGTTAGTGAAAAACCTACCAACTCGTATTTTATAACTAAGTAAAGATGTATATTTAAGACCTATAAAGGTCAAGATGCCCAATATAGAGTATTATCGAAAGGTGGTATTATACAGTTAACACAGTAAAGACGGGAACTCTAGGATAAAAATTAATATACAGAAATTGCAAGAGTATGATCACGTATAAATATTTTGATAGCATTTCATCTGCTCTTTAGGTGAAAAGTTGACCCTGAGCCGTAGTCAGACATACTTAAATGTCACAACTACCCAAATTTCAAAAACGAAAGGAAAAAAAGTTCAAAATTAACTTGTAAATTTTTCAGTTGAAAAGATTTGACTTAAGGTTAGTCTAAAGTAACAATGTATAACGTTAGATGGCGACAGCATTACCTCCGTATGCCTCTAATGTATTTTTATGGTTGCACGAAATTTCAGTGCTGCTCCTACAAATTCAAGCTTAGTGAGTTCAAACCTTTAGAGAAAAAAATAGTTCATATAGACTTTAAGAGTTTAATCCGTGCAAATTTTTCGTTTCCTTTTTTGTTGTTAATTGTTGAAATCACTTGATTGTTGTCAATACCCAAATCTATATCAATGAAGCTCTTTCAACAATGAACAAAACAGAATGGAAAAAAAAGTGCAAGGGTAGAACTCTTAAATGCAAGAGAGTGAAGAATACTTTCTCAAGAGAAATCTCGAAGCTTTAAAACACAGAAACAAAAACAGCTTTGGGAAGAACTGATCATCAGTTTGCTCTATCAATTAATTATTTTGTCAGTATTACTACCAGGGATGTACCTAGAAGTTGGTTTCTGGGGAAGTCCAGCGCCTTTGAGAGGGGTTTCCGGAGTTTGTCTGAGTGTGAAATTTACGTAAAATGCATATAATTTTGCCAAAAAATGATACTAATATCGCAAAACAATCTGAATTTCTGGGGGAATCCGGACCCCACTCTGCCTACTACAGTTAAATTAGGATCTGTTAAACTTCTTAAGGAAAAGTAATTTACAACTAAAAAAAAGAGAGAAAAGATTCGAGCTCTTGTATCAGCATAAGAAAAGGGATAATATAATCTATCATCTAATATTGAAAAGAAATCTTGTCAGAAAAGTGCATATATTCATAACGATCATTATCATAAGGTATCATTAAGACTTTTAAAAAAAAATGAAAAATATAACACGACGTTTCGAAACATACATATTGTGAGGGCTTATCAGAACACAAGAGAAATAAAAAAAAATTAAAATGTGACAAATATAACTCAACATCTCGCAACCTTTTAGCAAAGGCTTAATCAGAGGGGAAAAGGGAAGTACCGATAATTGGGGAAAATGGAGCGATAATTGTTGAAAATAAGAGGAGAAGAGAAATAAGAAGAAATTGAAAAAATAAACATGCAAGGGAAATAAAAATAAAAGTCTAGTGAAAAAACAAAAATATTAAACTGGTGGAGGTGCTAAATTGGAATAATTACAATTAATTCATCCCTCTCAAGCACAATTATCAAAACTTACAAAAACAGAAACAAACATGGCTATGAATTTCTTCTCTGAAAGTTTGAACTCTCTAAGCTGGAATTTGTAGGAATGGTATTGTAATTTCGTGCAACGATAAAAATATATTAGAGACATAAGGAAGTAGTGCTGCCATCTATCGTTATAGATAGTTGCTTTACGCTAACCTTAAATGTCTAGTGTATTACACTGATTTTACATAACATAATTTATTGCAATTATTTAAGAATAACTTCGCTTAGTAATTGAAAGGTTGAGTGCTCCAAACAGTTTTCAGAACAATGGCGGCTGCTGCTTTTACATCATTCAATTATTAATAACATTGCATTTAATCTGCTTTCAAACATTTAAGCTAAAAATATTTTTATTTCACAACAATCTAAATTTTGAAATTAAAAATCTAAACTATTTATTTATTGCGTTGCTACAAACAATGAAATGACTGTTTTTACCTCCCCAGCCCCACTCTTAGGGGTGTCTTATCCTGACAGCATTTTATTCCAGATTATGTGATATGTGTAGTTGTGTATCAAGTTTAGTTGAAATTGGTCCAGGTGTTCCAGAGTGTATGTGGAACAAACATACACACATACATACATTTTTTATATATAGATAAACAAAAATAATAGGGCATCTTTCCTAGTTATTTTTGCTTGACTTCAGCTCTGAGAAACTGGACCTTTTTAGCCTTTATTTCTTTATTTTTTCTTAAAAGTGGGTTGGACCATTCTTGCACTCAAGATATTTATATTTATATTTATATTTATATTTATATTTATATTTATATACATATTCTTTGTTTATTTACAGGAATATGAACGCATACAGATACTTACTATGAAAGATTGTATGTATCTTTTGTTAGCCTATTCCATTGGATGGGATAGTTTCTGGAATTTAACGAGATTGCTAGCAACATTTCAAGGAGGTTTGTGGAAGATATTACCGGTAATGTGAAAGTAGAAAAATCACAGTGAAACTGACAGAACACAGTAGTCATGAATTTCGTTAGTATAGAATTACTTCTTTCAAAACTGACTACCCCTATGTAGAAATACCAGGCTAAAAAGGCCTAACCCTAATTTTCATTAATGATTTTTTTTTTTTAAGAAAATACACTAAATGAGAATCTTAAAGGAAATAACTATATTCTGGGTTCCACGATGGTGAAAATTTCAGAAGTTGATTATTTAATAAAAAAAACAAGGGCTATGATATCATAGCTCGACACACAATGACGTAAGCGGTGTCGGCTTATCTAATCACGTTCGAACTAGTACCTGATATATCTATATAATCATTTTCCTTTTGATTGAAGGAGTGAGCAATCTGAGCATGTCATCCTCTAATCTGTACTTGTTAATCAAAAACATATTTTAAATAGATGTACTGGGTACTACTTTGAGTGTGATTTGCTAAGCCGACCCCGCTTACGCCATTACTTATCGAGATATGACGTCATTCGTAACGATGTCGCTGAGAATTTGAGCACTTGTATCTCCGAAACTAACCAGATTTCGGAATTTCTTTACAGGAACTTTCTTCTTGATTTGATGTAAATGTATGGGTAAAAGTTTGACCCATATGGGTAAAAGTATGGGTAAAAATGTATGGGTACCTCTGAAAGTTTGCACCATTATTTTAGGGACATCCTGTAAAATTAACTAAGCTGAAAAATGTATGGTCTCAGAATTCTAAAAGAAACGTTAGACACAGAATTAATTATATTACAAGAGAAAACTAGAAGTCCTTTCTGTCACATTTCAGATCTGAATTTTAGCCGCCCTTACAATGCGATGCGATCCTAATGTTGTCAGGCGTAAAACATGTCATGAATGAAAAACTACTGCAGATTTTCTGCGTTCCAATTCTATACTGAAAGATGTTAAGAAATTGTCATTTGGATTCAGTTACTCGTATTTGTGACATATTTTGTTAGCAGTAAATGCATCTTCCATCTTCAAAGTTAACCAGAAAAGAAACTCCAGCACTGTTCGTAATTGTGTATAAATTAGTTATATGAGAATGCAGTTCAAATTGTTAACTTTCAAAATCTGAATGTGGAGTGAAAATCTTGGGTTCGCCCCGACGTTGTTGGAAGGTCAACATCGGGAAGTAGACTTGAAAGCTGAGCTGTCGAAGATCATAGTGAGTGGCAGGAGGAAGAGCAGTTGTCATATTTATGTAATTTGAGGGCTTTCTAGTTTTGTCTGACAGACTACACTTTTTTCTTTCTTTCTTTTTTTTTTACTGTTTGATATATCCAATAATAAATTATGACACCATTTTCTACACATTATTTCATTCTAGAGACATAACTAGGCGTTACCAATTATTAATGAAATTTTCCAAAATATAAAACACTGAATAAATAAATAAATAAATAACAAATAAATCCAATCCCTCTCTCTATTTATTTTAGTCACTCACCTTAAATAACTAATATTTTACCAGCCTAATAACACAGTTCCTGCACACACTTTGGTTACGGTTAACTTCAACAAAGTCATGTAAATAAACAACGCACTGTTGATTATAGCCACAAGGCGGTTGAAAGCAGTGTTGACAATATCATTGCGTGAAAATCAGAGCTGCCGAAATAAACTATAAGGAAAGGAAAACATCAGATTTTCACAGTTTTTGTATGTGTATTGTTCCGGGCGGCCATGTTGCGATTGCGATTTAGCTAGATTTGCAAGTGATTTTTTAAAAAGATTTTGCTTGTGTAGCCACGGGAAATTTGGCATGGTTTTGCCAGTAGACGTGACTTTCTCATTGCGTTTTCAAGCGATTTTAGAGGGTTTTGCTCCTGGCTAACTTCAGATCTTTGAAGAGGACGCTGAGACAATTCAAACGATCATTATAACTTGATTTTATTTAAAATTGTCGTTTAACAGGTTTTGCAAGTGGACTACTCATTTGATTTATGACATTTTAATGTTACAGCAAGACTTGTTAAGAATTATAGTTACCGAGTAGACTTGTATATTGTAAGCTCGGGTGTAGCACTCTAGCCGGTCCCAACAATTCTTTATCTTTCTATTGGATGAAAAAAGTCATAAATTTTGCTACTATGAATACTGTAGATTACACATAAAATTATACTAATTATGTATAACTATCGGAATTTCGGGGATAATATTGCGAACTATCGGAATTTGGTTATAAACAAGGATGTTGTAATAGAGGATATGCGATTTCGCCAAGAACATGATGCCAAACGTCACAGCTTAGTCCCGCCTAGTTAGCCCACTTACTCCAATCAAAAACATTGTTTTCGGCTAACAAAGATGGCAGAAAGTTCTGTAGCTGTCTGCTAACCTTTCATGTGCGTCACCTTGGTCGATGCTCGGTCTTTTTTTGGCTTCACTCTTTTACTGAGCATGAGAGAGCTATAAGCATATCCTCTATTAGAACACCCTTGGTTATAAATAACTAGGACATTCTCCATGGTGTACTTTTAAATCCTTTTTTCTGCTGTTTAAGATTACAAGTAACAGTACAACAGCCCTGTTGGAAGTAAATAATCAAAAGTAGTTTTTCTTGCATGAAAAAAAAATCACTTGGAATAAGTTTCATTTTTCTTCATCGGAGGGTAGAATAATAGATAACAGCAGAGTCACCTACCGTTAATTTCGAAAACTCACTGTGCTTTTGAAGACGAACAGATAAACAAAAGAATCTTTAGTTATAAGTGCTTTATTGTTGAGTATTTGGTCAATTGCAAGCGGCTTTTATTCCACAAATTTTCGGGTTTATATAAATATTATACTAGTAAATCCTTCTATAAATATATAAATTTTATTGAAATTTTATTGTAATATCTCTACCTGAGAGCTAGAACTGCATAAGTCCAATTTTGGCCAAAACGTCATAAATGCATTCGGAAGGTTGCAAATAATGGTTGCTCGATTCATGTTGTAAACATGTAAATAAGTCAGTCTATTATGTAGATTGTCCATTTGGTTTCTATATGAAAGGAATTTGTTTTAGTTTCTCTCTCGAAAACAAGGAATTGTGGCTTACGCCCTTCTAAGTCCCATGTACAGATATGTTGATCTGATAAGTTCAAATGTCAACTAATTAGTAGTTTAAAGACATTGTAACTAACAGTAGACTGAAAGATCAGTTCTTAATGCATTGGTTTCTGTTTTTCAGGTTCATTTCTATTACCCTATATATTTGCATATATATGTATTGGATTACCTATTCATTATTTATTATTGTTTTTGGGACAATTTACACAGAGAGGACCGTGTGACCTTTGGAGAATGACTCCGGTATTTGTTGGTAGGTGTCTTCTGGTATGCAGTTGTTTCAATGTATAAATTTTAATTAGTGATAAAAAATAATTTCCGTGTTTATACGTAACGGTAGTGATAATATGTACATATAGCACTATTTACTTGTGTTCTTACATCTACACATATTCACTCATACATAAACACGAAAAACACATAATCTAGAATTGAAATACACCCCCCAGTAGTACAAGGTTATTGGCAATGTGGACCCCATAATAATGAGGGTTCCAAGTAGAATGGCAAATATTTTGCCCACCTTGACCAACATGGGACAACGATGTGGGGCTCTCATGCAGGAATCACATATGTCCTAAACATTCCTGGAAAAACCAGACAAATTAGCTGTATGGACATTTCCAGTAACTTGACTGATAAAATCCAGACACTATTTAGTTTTCAGGGACACTGACAAAAAAGAGAGGTCTCAAGCGGGACACAAACATGGATCATTCACTTAGACAAAACCGGCTTAAACAAAAGAACTTTTAAAAATTGATAAAGTTTGTAACCGCAGAAATTCAAAAATACAAGAAATAAAAAATCAGAGAACATAAATAAAGTAAAATAAAAATAAATAAATTGAAAATAAATCATATAAATAAAAATTATTATTAATTTTTATTTATTTACTCATATTTGTGACTTATATTTATTTATTTTGAATTTATTCTTATTTATTATTTTTTATTTATTTACTTATATTTATAACTTTTATTTATTTATTTTGAATTTATTTTAATTTTACTTTACTTATTTTGAATTTATTTTAATTTTTTATTTCTCGTATTTTTTTAATTTGTGAGGTTATACAAACTTTGTCATTTTTTAAAATTCTTTTGTTTAGGCCGGTATAGATAAGGAGTTGCTTCCCTGTGAAGGAATTTCCGGCTTTTATCAGATAAAGTTGTTTTCGTTGTCGTGGTTCATCAAATTTGACAGGTGAATTGCAGGTGCGCTCGCCCGTGGAAGGGCAGCGCTAGGGGAAGAAAAGTGAACTTTTAATTAGTACTGACTTCTGATTGGTAGAAAGTAAAAGACGATCTCCTTCCTTTATTACTTAAGTAAATTTTCTATGTTCAGTTGTAGAGTGCAGTCTGAAGAAGGCCGTGGTACTTCCGAAACAGTCACGTTTTAATTTTTTTTATTATTAAATAATATTTGCCTTGTCAGAAAGCTGTGTTTTTCTTTAGCCATATTTTATTTTATTTTTTCTCCTCACTATCTCTCCTCACTGTAGTCACCCTTCTGTGTTTTTTTAGTGTTACTTTAGTAATTCTTTCCCTCTCATGATTTGGCCACACAGTTTCCTAGCTTTGAGTATGGCACCATAGACACTACTAGGCACCTCTTCGTTCTTTTTCATTATTTATTGTGTCTTATGTCTTTCGTGGAAGCTTGCAACCTTTTCCTTCTTGTGTGAAATACTTGCGCACCTGCCAGTACGTCATGTACATGTAACCTTATTTTATCATATTATTATATGATGAATCAAAATTTAACATTTATATATATAATATTATATTATATTATATGTGTATGAATATATACATGGTGAATAAAATTTTGCCCCGACGGAGGAGATTACCATGTTGTAGTTTGGCAGACTCTTAATAAAAATACCCTTTGCTAAAATTCCTCTGATACACACATTTTTTGAATACTAAAGAGGAGGAGACTAACAAGACATCAGGTTTGAAATTGCATGTATTTCGTAACAGTGAAACGTTTCCCAACTATATGACAGCAAAAGAAACTATAAAGTTTCTTGACTTCCAATTTTCAGACCTAAATTCGTTCCCTCAGAGAAGAAAGCATTATTTTCTTTTTCAGTCTCTGTGCAATTTGTTTAACAAGATATACGTTAACAAACAGATGAGTAAAATGATTAATTTACATTTTATCACACAGGATTAAACACAGGTTTGAAATTTGGTGAGTAGTCCATAATCTCATTTACTGGAAAATATTTCGCTGCTACAGCAATACATGACCCCGATTTATCTGGGGACTCGAAAAACGGTAGATCCTTTTTCTCTAGCTATCTTTCTCTATTTCAGAAATTGTTTCATTATATTAATTTGAGTATGTTGTCATCGGGCTGCCCTAAATTTATAATTTAAATTTATTTTTGCTGATTTATGTTGGGTAATTTCGTGATACATTGAATTTGCGATATCACGACATTACTAAGAAAGGTGTCCAGCGGTCTGGAAAATCTGAAAAAGTCAGGGAATATATTTGGCCAGGGAAAAATTGTAGAAACGTCAGGGAATTTTTCTTTAAATCAGAGAAAGGTCAGGTAAAAATCATGAGAAAGTCAGGGAATTTTCTTTAAATCAGAGAAAAGTCAGGGAATTATAAAATTTCTCCGTGTTCTGTCTCATTTGTTGATCTTTCTGCTGACGGAGCGGAGCAGAGAAGTGTTACGCATGCTTGCAGTGATTTGTGTTCAAGCTACTGCATCGGTCATCCCTTACTTTAACCAAATCAAAGATATTTCATACGTTACTCTGCTATTGCAAGTGGACGTAAAATCAAGCTTAATTTTCCTATATTTTCCATTAAATAACTGTTTCGATGACAACTTTTTTAAAGAAAAAAAAAATGCTATTTTTAAGTTAGGAAATGGGGAAAAGTCACGGATTAGTTTTGTTACTACTCGTTAGACACCCTGGGATATTTTTGCTTTAGAATATTCCAAGGAATAACATTGTTCTCTCTATGGCAGTGGTTCTTAACCTTTTTCAGTTCGCAGCACACTTGCCTTTGTAGTACGTTTCCGCAACATACTATCGTACGAATTGGTAACAATGTGAGAGACTTGGTCACTAATAGTAAGGCTAAACAAACCAATAATTTCCCTGTAAAATAAGTATGTTTAGGCTTATGAATATTTTTTCTTGTTCCATTTTTAATATAAGTATTGAGTGAAATATTGAAATTATTTGAATTACATTTACTAGCAAAATCATACAGTTTCGCGGTACTCCTAGCAACTCTCTCATCATAATAGTGTGCCGCGTCACATTGGTTGAAAACCACTGCTCTATGGGAACGAATTTTCATTTACTTTGTACAGTTGGTCTTATTGTGCAGTAGAGTTGTTTACGTAGTGTAATTTTCAGTGCTATTATCTGTTTCAGGTGGACCATATTGTGCTCTTGCTTACAGTTTACTTGAATGTGGGTTAACGACGCACAAAGTAGGAGACACTATTTATTATTCCATGAAATCGATAATAGGTGATACGCAGTGGGTTGACTGTAATTTGTTTAAACCAGCAAGTCCTAATTGCTATTCAGTCAATAACCAAACGGTACAATTTTGTGCTGGAGCTGACTGTGAAGAAAATTTTATTTTGTCATCTATGGACTTTTACAGGTAGAGTAGCCTTTTCTTGTTCCTGGACGTATTTTATATTCAGGGCAGATATAAAAATGACACATGTAGAATGCACAAAGAATAGTGCAATTAAATGTGATTCTAAAAAGTCGTCGTTTTTGAGAAACTTGACCTTGAAGACCAAAAAATTCCATTTTTCAAAATTGCTGCTGAACCAGACTACCTAGAACGTAGAGCTTTATTCTATATCCTTGATAATGTCCCTAATAGTAATCCTGTTATTAAACATATATATTTTAAAAATAAGGTTTTAAAATAAAAAAGATGTATTTAAAATATAAGTCTATTTACTTATGAATTTCTTGGTACATGGTTGTACACAATGAATGTTTATATTGCATACAGCCAAGTAATATGTGTGTTTTCGTTCTCTTTTTGTAACTTCAGGATACACAAAACAGTTAGGTAAAACATCATCATCCAATAAAATACGTAAATTGTTTATTTAGATTTTAATAACATTTTGTTTGTTTGTTTTCATTTGTACTTTCAAACAGTATATTCCGCGTGTGACATTATCTATCCAAGCTGTACAATCAGCGCCTAAATGTTTGTACCCAATAGTATTTTTTTTTCTCCAAACAACTTCGGAATGTATAGACACAATGTTCTATTTGCCGGGGTAATCCCGGGGATTTTGCCTGGTGCGTGAGGATTTCATCCCCTGTTGTTGATTCTGAATATCATCCCAACCAGGGATAACAATTTTTGTTTTTCTACCCAAACAGGTAGTACCTTGAAACTTTTGCAACTTACAGAATATTACATTCTCATGATCTTACCGAGAACCCTACTCAAATTGGGGGTATCAATTTCATAGTGATTCGGAGAAGAATTCTACGACTAAAATTCTACTTTCGGCGCTGACTATGGGTAACAATAATTATGATTTAAGTGAAACTGTTAACCGTAACGCCCTATAATTCAAGAAGTGAAAATGACATGTATTCCTTCCACTTATTGTTAGTTATAAAAATATGTGTTTTATTTATTATAGATAATATAACATTTTTATTTATGAGGTGAGTTAATTATTTTAGGTTAGGTAGATATAGCTTTAGATAATACTTCCATAAAGTTGTGTTAAGATCTTTAGGTTAGGTTTTTAAGTAACTTTGCTGCTAGGGAGAGTATCTAAAGTTTACCCCAAGCCATTTATATAAGTGAACACTTGTTTTATAGGAAGGATTATTATTTATTAAAGATTACATCCACCCAACAACTATTTTACTTGTAGTAGACTGCTTGCCTATTTCATGATTTTCAGTCATTATTTCAATATTTTCAAATATAACATATTAAAGTACAGCTATCCTGCTTTAATATTCTTTCATTGCACACATAATATATTTCTTCAAAATATCATTATTATTCATGATTATATCCTTCGTTTAGTATAAAATACTTCTTAACTGTAACCTTCCTTGACAATAGAAACTTATATTCTTTTACCAACGATGTAAACAGTGACGTATCAATAACTTTGGTTACAATAATAACTAGACATTGTTTCTTAATTCTATGAAATTAATTATGTTGAAATTTTAGTTCATTTTGAAACTCTTACAATAATGATTCACTGTTCTAAAAAAGGATAGATTATGACTTTTCTAAAAAAAAAAGACGACAATGTTAATTTTACATCCAGAGTTAAATATATCATCATTGCAAGAGTTCTGCTGAAAGTAGCAGATCCTTGAAGTGAAGAAGATTAGCCTTCTTCATACCTCTCGACTTTTCTCATTCTTTTTTTTTATCTTAGTGTACGATTTACCTTCCTTCATACTGTCAAGAAGTAGTGTCCATTTTCTTCCTCTTTCTCTTTTCTGTTCAACTATATCTTCAATTACATCTTTAGATGTCTGTAGACATTATTGCTCAACCAAACCTAAGCAATAATTTCTTTTCTTGTTTATGATCCCTATACCTTTTCATCTCTCACCTAGTCCCTTCAACATTTTACACACCTAATGTGTCCAGCTGCTTTTCTTCATTGTCCATCACATTCTCATTTCAAAGGCTTCCAATTTTCTACGTTTTCTGCCATACAACGGTATATTGCATACAATTAATTTCATCACAATGTCTTAACACTTTGTTCACTGGCCCACCGAAAAAAAAATTTCTTCATTACTGCCTCTTTTGCTATTGCTACATTCTGCCTATGTTTTTTTTATTTCATACTTCATATTTGTACATTTATGTAATATCTTAGCAATGGATCTTCATACTTTTCTCTCCCCCATGTTGAGTTGATTTTTGACGTGGCTTAATTTCTGCCAATTACCCCCACTCCGAAATTTGCTGCGTCTGTCTATATCCAATTTACTGCCAATCGAAAAATTGCCTACCACGATGGGATGTTTCTCTATTCAAAACAAAAGCTATTTTCTCTTATTCTTACCATAGACTAAATAATATTATAGACTTATACCGCTTACTTATTTTTGTCTGCGCTAAAATCAAACAATGGGTTTTTGCTTAAGAGCACGTGATTTTGAAGCCTGCCGTTTGGTGGCTACTACTGGAAAGAACCAACGACTGAAAGTAGTCGCCAGAGCCATCTAGCGGCAGGTTTCAAAATCACGTGCTCCTTAGCGCAGACGATAATATATAGGCGTGATAAGTCTATCTTATTATTTAGTCTATGTTCTTACCCAGGCATACAAACATGTCTAATCCGAAAGGATAACACGAATTTTTAACAATATTCGTGCATACTGAACTTTTAGATTGGAAGCAAACTTTTTATCTTCTGGAACAGTTGAAGGCATCATATGAAGAAGCGAAATCTTCACATTTTCACTCTAACACAGTTTGATAACCAATGTTTACAAAGTCCCAAAATGCATGCACATTCCAGTACTATAGAAACATGAATCCTTACTACAATGATGAAACAAACATCAATCCTTAAAACAAATTATTGTGCCAGCAGGAATTTTTATGTTCTCGATATCTGTTAGAATGGAATATGTCTCCTTTTCTTTGAATCACACATTCAATCAAATGTTATAGTTTCCGAACCATTATTTATAGCAGCGGTGCTCCTTTCACAATTAGAAAAGGAACTTAAAGTAAAGAAGATTTTAATATAACCGTCGCAAGCTATTCATTGATAAAAGAAAGCGCTCCACTAATTTAAACCTGTAATGGTTGTGCATCTGATAACAAGCAGCGCATAAACCTTCTAAATATTTTTAACCAATAACTTATAAAATAATATAATTAGTCTAAAAGCTGGGTCTTGGAATATTTTTCCTGTAATGTTCCATGGTAACTAAAAATTTAGTCTTTGAATGTTCAAGCTAGAATATGGGGCATAAAATTACTAAAAAATATTTAGAGTAATCTATTAATTTCTTGTCACATGTGTGTAGGGTCTAAATATATTCAAATCCGCTCAGAGCGGCTTCTCGCTAAAACAACTTGTAGATGTAAAATCATATTTCTCAAAGAATATCAGTTAAGAAGTATTTCAGTCACTTTTGTCTCGACTCATATTCGTGAAGTGTCTTTGATTTGTAGACACCCCCCTCCCTCCGAAAAACAATTCTGCGTACCTGACTGGTTGTTACAACATTCCATACGTATAGTTTCATTTTATCATTATTTACGTATATTTCTCTTCGGCGCGCTCAGTGACTATTTCTACTATATTCCCAGAAAATAAAAATACCCATTAGCATAAAGAGGCTCACATTAATCTTATATTTTAAACACTATAAACATTAAAAGGATGCATAAATTATTTCAGCTAAAGCACAATATGTAAAATAAAATAAATTCTGGAGTTTTCTTGTTGGCATATTCCATGTATGATCCAGAAAATTCCTAGAATATTCCACATTCCTCGAACAATATTTCCGGTATATAGCAAGAATATACTTGAACTATGTGAATGCAGTAGTTTACTAGTTTTCGATTTCGTATGATTCTTTTTTTTTAAACAAAGTAATCAACTATTATTTAGCATATTTTAAATTCCAAAATATTGTAATTATCATCATTAAACAATGTTTGGAGCTGTAACTTTTTAACGTTACCTTTGTGAAACCTTATGTTATTAAAATATTGATATTGTTATAAATTTTACAGGAATAAATTTATTCAAACTGCAGAACCGGAAAAGGATGAAACTTTTATAGGAAATTTCAAGGGGCCAAGACTTTTTAGTTTACTTTTTACATGGATTGTAGTGTATGGCTTTATTACTAAAGGTTACAATCAGCACAAAAAGGTAAAGTAATATTTATAATGAACAAAACCAGCCACAGACAATACAAGTTATGCCAAAAGACCCTCAACTGGAGGTTCCTAAGTTTATTTATTTTAGTTTGAACCGAATTTTGTTTTACTATATTTTTATAGGACTTTTTAAAGCTCTTTTCACTGGTAAAACAAGTATAATTTACAATTCGATTTCAGCTTAAAGTGATAGTTTTACCTAAATGCTTTATTTAGTGGTAAAACTGGATGCTCATCCAACAGTGATTCCGCCTCACATTGATTCCTGGGAGGTGTCACCCCTCAAATTCTCGAGAGTACACCCAACTTTAAACTATTTACTGTAAAAAATCGATAGAAACCGTGAAAAACTTTACTTATAACCTCCCGATTCCCACTTTACACCTTCCCTAAGCGGAAAATGCTGGCGGAATCTCTGTCATCCAGTATCGGTGAGTTTCAATCAGGGATTCCGCAAGGATTTTTAGTTTGAGAGAGGGGTGTAAAGTCAAAATTGGAAGAGTGAAAGTAGAGTTTTGAACGGTTTCTATCAATTTTTGACCTAAAAAATGTTAAAGTTGGGGGATGTTCTCGAGGATTAGGGGGTGACAGACCCCCACAAGGGGGCCTGGCGAAATCACTGGTTCTAGTGGTCGAATTGACAAATACTAACTCTGAGGATGGCGTAAGCTGTGCGGTCCCACATCTATTATTTCTGCTACCATAAAAACAACCAAGACAGACCAAACTTAAAAGTTACCATTAGTTTGAATTTTATTACCGAAGTTCAAGTCTACATTAGAAGTAGCATCAGTGTGCGAATTAAACTTTTTAGCCAGGAAGGGGGACATAACGCATGGGTTTCAACAGACTATATATATATAATTCACAGCCATAGTCAATCCACTACTGCATGAGGTCTCTCCCGAAGAGAGGAGTTCGTCAACTGCTCCCACGCTGACCAGACGTGTTGGGAGAGGAGAGCCGAAGCTTTCAATTGTGATCGACACTGTATTTTATTCACATCAGTTCCCCAGTTGCATCACGATTCTGGGTGGACACCATTCCAGACCCTCTCGCTTTGGAAAATATATCTGGCAGATCCGGGAATCGAACCCGGGACCCCACGATCAACAGTCAGCGACGGTAACCAATAGACAAGCGGAGAGAGAGAGAATCCCATTTTCCAATAGGAGGTTACTAAATCGAACCAATCATACTAAATCTTTCACATTAAGTTACTTCATAAACATCACAAATGAAATGGCTTCCAAATAGGTTTCTTATCTGCTAGTAAAAGTTCATATAAACCTGTCACTTTCATGAAAATAGTTTCAACTTCTGCCAAATAAAAATGTTCCGATTTTATATCTAATGTTGATAGAAACATCTTCTAGGTGGGGGTGAGAAATTTATCCTTGGCAGGGATGAAAAATAAATTTGTCAGGGTGGGAAATTTATTAGTCAGGGCGGGGAAATCCCGGGCATTCCAACCGTTAATTCGCACACTAAATAGCATATAAGCTTTAGCTGGTATTGGTTACTAGTTAATCTATTAATGACTTCAAAGTTATATTTCTGAAAACAAAAATCTTTCTCTTTAATATTCAGAATTTAAAAGCAGTCCAACAGTACAAAATGTGAAACTGAAACGTTTCAACCTGCTGACGAAGAAAATTTCAGTCCACCAAAAGTAATAGTTCATGTCACCCACCTACAGGGATGATTAATTTCCTTTCTTTGAACAAGAGGGAAGGTGTCCCACGGCATTCCCCTTACCCCCTCAACTCGACAACTCATGTGTTTCTGGAACTATGTCGGACTACCGGTACCAGAAATGAAAAATGTATGGACAGAACTTGTTAATTTGATTTTTAAACCCAGAAAATTCTCAAATCTTCACATCCGAGGAAGATTGAAGATTATGATCCTATCATATTATTTTGTACTGACTTATAAAGGTCTATCTCATTCTTTGTTACAAGGAATTCAACCTACTTTGGAGACAGTGCTTCATAGGTCAATTTTGATCATGTGCCGGTTCGATCTCTTTACTGAGAATCGATGCATGTACTATATGTCAGTCTTGTACTGTTAGAGATTAATTTCTCCACAAAGACGGTCTTACTGAGGTCTCATCAGTCTCACTAGTCAAACAGGTATTAGCCAAATTGAAATATTTCCTAAACTGTCATCTAACTAACCTAGCACCCCAGATAGCAAAGGTAACTTATCCCACAATTGCAGAAAAATTTCAGCAACTCTCGTAAAATTGCTGCAAATCTACGTAGCAATTATGTAGCAACTATGTAGCAATTATGTACTTGACATTAAAGTGCTGCTAAACTGCAGTAAAGTTAGCTTGGAACTAGCAAGAAAGAAAAAGGAGTTGTACAACTTGTAAAAAAAAATTGTGGAGAAACTGCAGTACAAGAGGATTTCCCTGTAGCTGTAAAATTAAATTACTACACTCTTGCTGTATTCTTACGATTCTCGGCAATTCTTGCAACTTAATGGCAATTCATATGCAAATTGCAGCAAGCAAACTTGCTTTCTAAAATAGGAAAGTTCTTTTAGACTGATGTGCATTTGAATTAATTATAATTATAAACTAAACAAGTTGTGCTCTAAGCTTGTTTCATGTTTCGATGTAGTTTACTCTATAATTATGGTATTTTATTACAAGACAAGTAGTGTTCACATTGTAAGGTGAATTTTATTTAACTCGACATTGATGTTACACCTCATCACTTGAAAGACACTTACACTTATAACACCATCTCTCAATATGCTTTAAAGAAGAATAAAACTTGAAGACCACAAGAATAGAACTTGTTTTGTCCATTTGGGAGGAAATTGAGATATGAGTGCAATCATATAGCTCTTTGACGGATCTTTTGAACAAGTTATCATACATGAAGATAGTATGTATAGTCCGTCTGCTACAAGCAAATCGTAAAGGTCTAAGTAATGCTAATTCTGGACTTTTAAAATGCTACCCTGTAAAATCAATAAAATGGATTTTTTTTTCCTGTGGTCTTCATATGAAGTTGCAAGGTGGCTGCCTTGAATGTTGCCGTCCACTCAAAAACGACTGAGACCTATGTTTTGACGCAACATTTACAAATTTGCTGACGAAAATAAATTTATTGATAGATATGTCGCTGTGAATGACTTGTGAGTCCGCAACTATGACTCTGAAACAGAAATGCAAATTTGAAATGGAAGCATCATTTTTTGCTCCTCTCTTCCCGAAAATGGTTGTGGTCTTCAGTTGATAATGTCACTCAATACTCTATAACGATAATGCCAGTTTAATTATTCACGTATCACATGCCAATGCACTTCAACAATATCACTTGAACGAACGAAGATGATATACAGTTTCAACACCACTACGAAGTTTACATTTGAATATCTGAAGGATTCTTAGTTTCAGTTATTCATAACCGAAAAACTTTATGGTTGGCATAACCCTCAAATTATTCAAACACATAAATGTGCCTCCTTATAATTGGAAACGCTTGCTTCTGAGATTTAAAGGAGGGATCCTGAAGATCTGTATATTGGATTCCCAGAGAAAAAACGACTGAGACGACGTTCAAATGCAAGATAGGTGGATGAAATCAAGCGTTTTTCAGGAACTACATGGATGAGGATAGCAGCAGACCGTGACATATGAAAAAAAGGGGATGCCTTCATCAAGCAGTGGATAAAAAATAGCTCAATATGATGATGATATAATAGATACACTGACGTCCACAAACTTTCAACAACCAAACTAAACGTTTAGTTCACAAAATATGAAACAACCTCCGAAGTCTGAATTATTTTTATTATCATCATTTATTTCGACGTTAAAAATAATGAAATTACCTCATTTGATTTTGTCTTTCCGTCATTTACGAGGTATAAATAAACAGTTACTGATTCATCTGACAGACTGTGAACATAAAAAACATGGTTTGTACTACCTTCTAATTTTTTCAAAACATCAGAAGCATACATAAAAAGGTAACCAATTGGAATCACTTGATATAATGAATAGCATGGTCTGTAGGAGCTAGGAGTCTTAGAGTGTCAGGAACCAGATAAGTCCGTTTATTGCCGAATTCCCATATTTGTATCTTGGAGCTTTTCCAGTTCTCCAAACAAGCAATTCTACCACCAGACAAAACTAGTCGCAAACAAGGTGTCTAGTCGCAAACAAGGTGTTATCTCAAAAAGTGAAATGTGATTTGTTCATACCGTATATAACGCGCACTTTTTTTTTTTTGGCTGATCGAAATAAGAGTGCCCATTATATTCGCATATAATATGAGAATTTTCAAAAATTAGTATGACATTCAGTTCTGTCGGTTGTTTCTTACTAACCTCGCGTATATCATGAATTATCGGTAAATAACAAACTTGAAAGTCAATACATAATAAATTTCTCGTTGTTGGTCTTAGTCATGACTTTGTAGATCATCGCCCAGAAAAGTAAGAAAGATAGAAAATACGCTATCAACAATGCAAGCTCGTTTCAATCAGTATAATAAATTATACCTTCTTGTATACACAAGGGACGGGCGTAAACCATAATGTTGTTACCGCCCATAAAATTCATTTTATCTTATCTTACAAAGGACAGACTATACTAAAATATTAAATATTTTAGTGAAGCCTTATATTCGGATATTCCTGTTTCCTGCTTTTTGTGTCTCCGATTCTGGGGTGCGCCTTACATTCAAGTGTGTTAGTTGGAAATATACGGTAAATCTTTCAATTTTCTTTTGGTTTGATTAGTTAAAAAAAAGTTAAATAAAATTATTTTTTTCTGTTCGTAGGTAATGAATAGAACAATATTTTGTTCATATTTTTCTATGTGTATTCTTTTTGTGGCGTCTTTATCAAGGAGTGGTTTCAAAGATATGCAAAACTTCTTCAGCGTTGACCCAGCTAAACTTATTGCTATAGACGTAAGTACAATACTTGATGTGTTGTGGATTTTAATATACTGAGTAACTTGTGTTTTAGTGGCACAGAAAGAAATGTCATTTATGATATTCTGAAAGTTTAGAAGATTTTATGTTGTGTTCTTATTTCTACAACAGTGGTTTCCAACTGGGTCCTATGTGACGTTACAGTTTGCTTCTCGTGTATCTCATACCCAACCCTCGTGGTCCAGGCGTTAACGTTGCACTCACTTCGGATCCACAATGACTAGGTATGCGGATTCGAACCACACAGTCGATCATCCTTATTGAGCTTTCCCAAGGTCTCCCTCCGTTTCACCAGACCAATTCCGAGATGGTGCCTTAAATAAGATTCTGAGCAATACCCGGTCACGGCCTAAGCCAGATACCAATATGCCCAAAAAATCTTGTTTCTCAGTAGGAAGACCGGCAAACATTACAGACCAGATCGAGTCGCGGGAAATGTTACTTTACCCTCCTCCGATCTCACAGTTTCCTCTCTCGGACGTCATACATTGACCAGTTGGGAATAATTGTTACAGTCATGGAATTTTGGATGTATCGGTAGCTACTTATACTTATGATTCTTTAAATAATAGATGTTAAGTTTCGTTTCGTCTGTGATTATATATATATATATAATCCAGAGGTGAATATTTTTTGCACAATATCTCTAAATTAATTAGTATTTATGTACTATTTCAGTAGACACGGGCTTTACACATTTTAAATTGTTGTAATTAACTTTGCTGTTACTATTAAAGCTAGAGAAACACCAGAAATACGAGTTCCGCACCATGTGATTGGCTAATTAAAACTAAACTCCAGGTTAGATGTAGGTTAATGGTCCCATGTTTTTAAAAGAAAAAGAAATGGACCCCTCTTTACATTTGACATACCACAAATTGTAATTAAGTGGTCAATCACATAGAATGTGCGTGTGTGTGTGTGTGTAATGAGTATTGGGGACCACCTAACCAGTGCTCATTATTCGTGAATTAGGTTTTTGTTTCTTGCACTGTTTCAAGAACCCAGACTTTTCAATCAACTACGAATACTCATGTAACATCTCATTATCTATCTCAAAAATACACTTGTGTCAAAACTGACTTCACCAATGCTTTTCTGGTAAAATTTGAGCCCAGATTGATATGCTACATGACCCCCTTCCCTTTTAAAGACAATCAAATAAGATTCAAGATGGCGGCCATAACAAACGTACCCTCCAAAAGATAACGTATTGATCCCGTATCTATTCATGTGTATTTATTTTCCATTATTTCAAGTATTTTACAAATAAACGTGTCTTTACCGACTTAGATCAAACTATAAGTACTAATTCTTATGAATCAAACGTTTGACCACTGCGCCCGTCTTTATGGAGGAAAGCACTTTTAATCACGCTTTCTTTCTAGTGGTTTCCTGGTGTACCCTACTCCTCTACCAAGTTTAGTCGGAAAAGGCAGTTTGAAGCAACGATAGGTTTACTTGTTAGGGAGTTCTCAATAATTCTTCTCTGGATATTTTGAACCCTTCATCATCATCACTTTCTTGTGCTTCTTCTTCTACATTTAATGGGTAATCGTTGAGACGTTTTGTACTCAGATGTTCTATGCATTCTCTTTATCTATCCAATATTCATTTCCAATCACCAATTAGATCACTATTCTGTTGTCAAACAACCAGTTTGCTTCTCTTTTTCCATTAGTTTGTCATTTTTGTTTCCTCGCATCAGTGGTGGTATTCAACTGGTTTGCACCGGTTCACCCGGTTGTTAATAATTTGGTTGATTCGCCGAACTGGTTGTTAATCGAAGAAAAGATTCGATCCATTGTACATGAAGTAGAAGAAAATCTATGATTTCCTCTAATTGTGTCCGGTTGTTATGTAGACTAACACATAGACTCACAGAGCAACAAGAATCCATGAATGGACTACGGAATGAATTTCCAGCATGAGTCACAAAGGTTGTTTCGAAAACTTATGTGGACCTACATTTTTAGTTTTAAGATAATTATGAAAGATACAGGGATATTGCCCAGATTTATAGACAATCGAAATTTTTTGGAAGATGTTCCTTGACGACAGATATTTTGGAAGAACTGACACTATTCTTGTCTCTCGGAAAACAGGACTACTATTATAAAATCTGAACGACAGAGTAAAATAAATGTCAGCGGAATGTTTCCCATTTAATGAAAAAAATCAATTGAAGTTCGAAGATGCAATTGATTGAAACTTCTGGCAAGAGATTGATTTTCAACATATTCTGTTGCGATGGAATGAAGAGTTCAAGATGTTTTTAAGAGACTAGATATCCAGAGTGGCCTTGGTGATATGGAAAATAACTTCAAACTGACGATCGTTGGAGGTAAATGTCAACTTTCCTAAACTTTTAATTTTAAGTAAAGTGATAAAGTTCGACACTTGTATAATTGATTTCGTGGACTATGTGAATAACAGGATTATAAGAAATGTCTTTTTACAACATGAAAATTGTAAAGAAATTATCCAAAGCGTAGCAGTTGGTTAAACTAAAGGAAATCAACCATTCGACTCATGAATCTTCTTTGCATATCTGGACGAAACGCTTTGAATGTTAATGACATCTGTCATAAGATGGACATCAATAAATGGGATCCGGGAAAGTATATAAAATCTTGGTTTGAGAAACGGACTCCGTACTACAGGAAACCTAAGGGTGAAGATTGAAGAACGAGATATGAACTTGGGACAAATCAGAGAAGGATTTAGGTCCTCCTTCTCAGTCTCCTTCAATTTTAAAGAAAAGTCGTCAATGGATGAGCGTAAGAGTCATTGGATGTAAAATTGAGTATTGAGTATATATAGCTGTATTGAGTTTATATAACCGTATTGAGTTTCTTCATTTAAATAGTGACAGAAGAAGTGCTTTAGCTCTCGTGATACAAATTTAAAAATCGAATCATAAGAGAATGCGATAGACAAAAGTTCGATAGCTTTTGCATTTCTAATGCTAATTATGGGTGTGCAATATTTTATACGAATTTTCAGAATGAATCATTTTCAGAATTTAAGACATAATACTTTTGTTGTCTTTCAATTATTTGAATTGACTAGGCCTGTGTATTCTTTTAGTTTATCAAGAAAGAATTAGTAAAAAAAAAAATAAAAACTTGTATCGTTAATTTTGTATTTAAGTAACCTTGTGTATACACTTAATTCCATACATTAGAAAGTCTTTCCTAACTGTCTGATTAAATTGATTCATAATCTCATCAGTTTTCAATTCAATATTAATTTACAAAGTTAGAAATCTCGCTCATTTACGCTGCTAGTAGTAACTGAAGTCTAAATCATATTTCCAGCAAAGTGATTGTGTGACTCTTCCTTTCTGATTATGTTCTTGTAAAGTGTGACACACGTGTACAATTTTCAATAAACTGGCAAAGCCTTGATATGATATCCCCCCTTCCTGCAACAGAAATTATAAGTTTTGCGAACCGGTTGCTACTTCGATTGGATATCAACACTGCTTCGCATGATAAGTTCACTGATATTGGGCAACTAAAATCTTGACGCCACATCCGGTCCGTTGCCATAGCAACGACTGAGTTCAAGTCTAAATAAACAGTAAGTTTGATAGCAGAAAGATAGAAAACTTTGATTATTTCGGTGACAAACGGTAACGGATTGAAAGAGTAGAAAATGCTGTGGAGTCCAATCATTTACTTTTGCTTACATATGACCGAGATTTGATGCACATTCGATGGAAATTGCAAGTTAGTACCTACGAACAATAAATATAATAAGTTGACGTGAGTAGCTAATTGTTATTCCAGTAATTCATGTTTTTATGAAACACACTCAGAGGTACTATTATTACCTTTTGGAAATCTTGATTCATGCGACAAGGGTTTCGCTTTAGCACTAGTATGTATCTTCTTGAGTGTGTGTCCTTAACTACAACCGAGTTAGCAACTTCAGTTTAGCTTCTTAGATATAATTACCGGTGGGGACACAAGTGGTTCGGAGCTCACGTTGAATTGTAGGTCCCGTCCTTAGAAGCTCGTTTAGGGCGTTACTAACAATTCAATTATAATCATATCAACGTATCCAAAATTACGTTCAATGGCTTTGGGTGGAATTTGTTTACTTGCGTAATTTGTTCCTTCCACTTTCTTTTCTGCTTTGTCCTTTGGCAAGAGAAAAAAGCAACACGTGTTTCATTCATTGTAATGATGACAATCTGCTAAAAGCACAAGTCAAAACCATAGTGAATTATTGATTATCGAAGGAACACCACAAATCCAGTGCACCTGTTTGTTTGGACTGTAACATGGCGAGTTACCATGACGACCTACCCGATGTGACGTAAGACTTTAGTCGCCAATTGGCAATTTTTTTCCAAAATTTTGGAAAATATTTTAGAAATTGCTGAGGTTTTGTACAACATTGACATTTTACAAAATTTGAATTGAATTACGAGAATATTTTGTACAGTATTTGTAGGTACTGGGATATTCTACAGCAAAACAATTTTGTTTATTCGTGATAAAGAGTCTAATAAGGGTTTGGGAATGGAACATGGCAAGTGGCAAAATAAGCCTACAAATTTTGATACAATGAAAGCTAAATTATAGTTCCAACTTCAAATCAATTTCTAAATTGTTTAGTAAATGTGATTCACATTCACATCATATATGATAGTATCATAAGAACACAAAATTCTATTCCAAATATTTTTGGATAATTCTGTCAACACTACGTAACTTGATGCCAAAAATGCCTGTTATTATGTCCCCCCCCCTACTTCGAACCCTTCATATTAAGAGATATCGTATTTGTTTTTATTAGTGAAAGTAGAAAGTATAAAAAGTGGAACATGTATAAACATGTAGTACACAAGAAAAGAAAGCATTAATCAGTTTTGTTTTATGGTATGCCAAACCACTCATTCCCTAATTTTCGAATATGTACTGCCTCATACCGTTTTCCTTTTAGAATTGCAGAAGGTATTATAGTATTTTTTCTTAAAATATGAATATCTCTTATCTTTTCACAGTCGTGGAAAATTGTAGTAACAGAACTCGTCTCTGCACTTTGTTTGGAAAAGTTGGGCATTGTTCTAATAGGATCTTTCCTGACGCCAACTGCACCGACACTTACTTATTCTATATTTCTGTGTTTCCTTCATTTTCTGTCAGTTTTGTTATTTGATTTGGTTACAATTGCTATAATTGGAGCAGTATCGAACAACGTAAAAGTGACAGTGCTAGACCTCCTAATAGAAGGTAAGACAAAAAGAATTTTCTTGTATCCTATTCTTTGTAGTACAGAGTAATTATAAAAGAATTGAACAATTTCGAAAGAAACGTAATCAGGCATTCATTATCAGATCCAAAAACAAATGCATGCCTTTTTGAACAACAAAATTTGAAAGTTTTATTTCCACTCTGGGATGGCCGGTGTTTCTCGCTCTTACCGTCAGTACGTGCAAATTTCAAAATGACGTCCCCTGAAGAGAGGATATGTCTGCGTGCTGGATTTGCGTATGATGTACAAAGGTATTTCGGTAACCTTACGAAAACACTCTCCTAAGTAGCAACAAAATCTATCGTTGCATAAGCGCCCAGAAAGGAACTAATTCATATGCCAAAGCAAGAGGCATAAACCAAGATGGAGACAAATGTAGATAACAGGGAAAAATACTTTCTATATTACCTTTACATATACAGTTATTTGTTTCCTGGTGCATATGCCCGCGAGTGAAACTCCTTTGTACAGGGTTGCGGATTCCAGTTTTGCAAATTGGAACACGCAGGACATTTTGTCCTAAGAAGTCGTTATCTTGAAATTTTCTCCTACCACATGCGAAAGAACGAAACACCGTCCATAATCAGAACATCAAAATAAAACTTCAAGAGTTGCTATTAAAAATGACATGCATTTCTTTGAGATATGATAAGTTCTTCTGAAGTTTAATAGTGCACAAATTAAATCCCTATTGGTGAGGAGAGAATGAAAGCGAAGATAGAAGACAAGATAAGTTAAATAAACAGAACACTACGGCTATGGGCACATGATATTAATTCACCGATTGGGAGTGCCGTGAGCCCAAGATGCCGAAAGACTCAATTCAATTCAATTCAGCCATTTAAAATACATTGAACGCTTATTGTCTCAGTCATAAACTTTACTTATCAGTGAACAAATTGAATTTCCTTCCAATTTTGTTCCTTACAATACAAAATATTCGTTTTATAAGCATCTGAATATCTCTGTTCTTTAATTTGTAGTAGAAAGCAAGAGAAAAGTTCATTTGTTGAAGTGGAGTGATTAAGTAAAGAAAGGTCAAATGAGGTAACCGAACCAAAACTAGAAATCAGTGTTCGATTTGTGATACTAACAGTAGTGGTTGCTGGTAAGTTGCAACATACTACCTGTTTGGGTAGAAATACAAAGATTTTATCCCTGATTGGGATGATATTCGGAATCAACAACCGGGAATAAAATTCTTAAGCACTAGGGAAATCCCCGGCATCTCTTACGGCAAATCGAGCACTGCTAGAAATCTAAGAACGCTAAATTCTCAGCTTGACATGATCTGCGAAACGAATCAATGTTCTTTTCTGTTTGCTCCCTGATATCTGGGAAACTTCTGAGACATCATACAGAACAGAAACTAGATGGCTGATTGGATCACCAACAACACGAAAACCTTTCAGGGAGTCCCAGCTTTTAAGATATCCGCCATCTTCATCGAAAATTCCACTTTATTCAGGGGTTGTTCTAGTGGATTTCGGAAGAATTCATTGCCATTTTAGAAGGAGTTTTCTTTCACTGATGAGTGTATGAATGATATGGAATGCACAGAACATAGATCAAACATGAATTATCTGTTGTCAGAGTATCAACAATACCAGAGACAGTTTTCAGATGGCAATTAAACCTTTTGAAAGTTGTTGAGTTCGTTGAATAACACAATCTAGGAGTCCATGAAGACTAAATGAATACTGTAAAGTCGTTTATTCATTATTATATATAGCATTTATCTCGCATATAATTAAGCATAAAGAAAAAAATAGTGTTTCGTATAAGCTAACCGAAGCAGAAGAATTAATTATAACCAAATTTTGTTCCTTATTTGTTGCATGCTAAATTATTTATTTATTCTTCAGTAACATGAAAGACGTTTTGCCGTATTACACTGACCCCAACAGTTCTATGGATTGTCATTATAACAATTAATCTAAGAGAACTGTTAAAATTTAAACTTTAAAATATGTGTAGCCTATAATATATTGAATAGGTCAATCTTCTTGATTTTTTTACAATTTGTTGAAGGAAGCGTACACCCTCCAGATTGGTCATGTATTCAGAACGTTCGTTCTTGTTGCAGCGAAATAATACAAGATGGAATTTGAAAGGTTAATTTTGATATTAGTTATGTGTTGTCAGTACTGTTGACGGAAAGTATGTGTATGAATGTCACGTTGAGAAGTGCTTTTCGTTGTTCAGAGGTTAAATCTTCAGCGTCAGCAACAAGAACATATGAATGAAATGTTGGTAGAAACTAGTGTTTCTAAATGTAGGAGATTGACACTATTTGACATTCAGACTAAACTGACGATATGTATAGTTAGTGTGTCGCTTCGCTACAGTAACTGTATGTCCTTGGTTAAGCTCATACAGTATAGCATAATGTGCCGTGTGTGTTCTTCCGATACCGCGATATCCCATGCAACTTCACGACACAACGAATACTCATATACAACTGGTGTTGCTTCTCTCCAGTTTCTTGAACGACACGTGACACGTTACGTCTAACCTTGATCTATGAATTGGTGTTATTGGCAGAGGACGCATGTGTAGATCATGCGGAAAGCGACATTACTTATGGCATACAGCCAGAAAGCGCTTCGAACTAGGGACCATATTATTTATACCCACCAAGTCTTTACATGTTCCTTACATATCTTTATTTTCTAGACAGCTTAGTGTAATCTGCAGTTGATGTAAAAAAATTCTTGCTTGTTCATTTTGATATCTTCTCTTTGTGTTTAAATTAAACCATTTAGTTTAGTGCTCGAAGTGGGTTAGAAAAAGTAAGGGAACGGTTGCAGAAGTGGAATAGAAACGTTAAGGGTACGCTTGAGCCTGGTGGCGGCGATTCCCTATTTAAAGTAAAGGCAATGAGCTCACATTAATAAAATGGCACGCAAAATCCAAAATGAAAAAGGTAAGGGCAAGGCGTGCCCTCTCCCACTTCGAACACTGATTTAGTCTATGATTAAATTACCAATATTTGTTTACTTGCAGAGAACACGATATTTTTTGGGCTTGTTCCACTTGGACTTTATTTACAAAATGGTAGGACTTTTTGGTATATTTTGTACTTTTTGAGTGCTGTAACCCTTGGATTCATTCATCAGGTAAGATTCTTTTATATAAATATTTTTTTTTGTAGTATAGGGTCACCTTGAACATTTTAAAAGTTGAAATACTTGAAACAAAGTGAATTTCATTTCATTTACAGCCTTTATGCATCTCAGGCTCAGGCCGGAATAGGATTAAGAAAGGATATTCATAGGTAGTCGACCAAGGTGTAGTTTTTAAGTACCAACCCAGCATTTGTCGGATATAACTGGCTAAAACTTGGGAAAACATAAATCAGGATACTAACGAGACGCGTCCATTTCAGGTATCAAAAATATTAAATCTATAATTTTCATAATATACACAGAGTGTCCCTAAAATACACGGCCAAAATTTAAGAGTTCCAACTTGGAGCCCAAATTCGATGCCAACCAATGAGAAGAAAATGAATAATACTCAATAAACTAGAAACATTTAATACAAAATTCGTTAGCGAAAATTTGTTTCTAACAACATGGTTGATATCAGGAGTGAAAATATCATGTCATCGGGCTGTCACTGTTGCCAACGCGTATAATGTTTGGTATTCGAATGTGTCAAACAGTAAAAAAAAAAACCTCACGATTTCAAATAAAAGGTATTTTATACAAATTAGCCTCGATTAAAATATGTGAATAACAGGGTAAATTACATGAAGACAACAGTGCACCCCATCACTCGTCAGCACACTCGAAGTTTGTGAATCCCCTGGCTGGACCTTCACCAGTGTACTGGATGACGGCTGCTGCAATCGAGGTCGGGACTCGCTCATGAGGAGTACGGAAGGTTGTTGAGGTACAAGGTATGTCAGGACTTCTCTCATTGGGGTAGCACCACAAGCCCTAAATTCCAGAAGTCCTAAATTTCAGAAGTCCTAAAAGACGAGAAGCCAATTTTCTGGATTTTGCAAAAGTCCTACATTGCAGAAGCCCTAAATTGCACAAGTCCTAAAGTTTAGGACTTCTGTAATTTAAGACTTATGAACGTTACCCCTCTTATTTGGTACTCAGGGAATTAAGTTAAAAGAAAACATAAAGAATACATTAATTCCTTACTAATATCTTACAAACTACATGTTAAGAGAATAAATGTATGCAAGAACTAATCTTGTCAGGGTACTATTATTCAAGAGAATATATTAAAAAAAGAAATGAACTTATAACAGATTATCTCTATGACAAGAAACATCTGCAAAATATTGCACTACGGAATTTTGAATTCTTCTTGTTGGAATTCATTCAGGGATTAGCCCCTCAATACATAAAACCATTTAGCCTACAACAACTTAAAACATTTCAACAGCTTACCTGTACGAATAGTTGTTTGCACCTTGTCACGTACTCCCTCAGTCATGAGTTCTTCAATTTACAAATTTTGGTCGTAAATTCAAATTAAAGAATTTTTTTTTTTAATTTGAGAGCACTGACTATCATTATATATGACACCCACTTTTTAATAGTTGTCCATCCATGTATACGAATCCATTCATTCATGACGGGAAAAGTCTTTTTAAGTTTGAGAGCCCTGACTATCATTGTATATATGACACAGTATATGCGAAAGCAACTTCTCAAGTGTCGGCCGAACGGTTAATGACTGTGTAGAACAAATCGAGTTTTCCAAAATAACTATTAAAAGAAGAAAAGATCCGTAACTTAACAGCAATTTCTTTTGACGTCAACCGAGCAACACATACTGAATATCATGCAATCCTTGCTGTGTTTCAGTGTATATATACAGGGTGTTTCGTTAACGGCTGATAGATCTTGGGGGTAGAAGGGATGGTAGAACTCAAGCGCTGGAAACTCGTCTGCCACAATGTTAGCAATTTGACAGCTCTGTACTGAAGGTAAACAACTTTCATTGATTGAAATGACCGTGTCAAGTGCGATCTCACCCAACCTTCCATTGCTTTGTGTTGTGAAACCTGCACTAAAACCTAGTTTATCCGGACTTGATGAGACCGGATCCGTTGCGGATAAATCAGATTTACGACTTTACATGTTATAAGCGTCTGCAAATAGAAAAATACGGTAACAAAATGGTTTATTTTACCATTATTATTGAGGCATAGGGCACAGGCAGAGGGCAAATAGAGTGCAACACTACACATTTACACTGCGGAAGATCAATTGGACGTTCTGGCTTTTATACGATGTATTTTGACACTGACGATTTTTTTCCGTTCCGGATAAACAAGGTTTTAATGTTTATGGTTTTCCAAGAATTCCAATGTGTGTACAATTGAAATTTATTCGGTTATAATTGCAATATATTATCTTACTCTTCTGGATTTCTTCCTTTGGGGATTTTGAAAAACTGTAGTTTTCCTAAACAATTCCCATAAGGTTGTACAATAGATGCTGGACTTCGAACTGGAGATTAGGAGCAAGAAATTACTGCAATAGTCATGAAAATGGTGGCTAACCTACCTGGATCTAGGTTAAAGAGCATATTTTTTAAGTATTAAAGTTAGAAAAGAAATTTTCAGTTGGCATCTTCTGTACTTTTCGTCAAAAAAATGTTTAATTACTTGTTATCACCTTAATAATGTACTTTTGTAACTAAGAAAACACATGAACAAATATAAGGGATGTAATATGTATAGTGGGGCCGATTAGGTGAAAAAATGTGCACTTTTTCATGAAATTTTTCATGATTTAAACATACCTGTAAGGTCATTTTAAGGTATTGAGGCACTTTGAAATTGTTGTAGGAGTCCCGAGAATCCAAAATAGCGTCCAAGATTGCATAATACACCGTGGTAGCACTAGGATTGTGGTCGATGTTCTCATACACTTTCGAGCACTTTCCTGTTCCGAGCACTGCTCTGCATCAGTTGTTTCCATCGTCCTTTTCTGTCCTCGCACAAGCATTTTATCAGCTTATCCAATAAATAATATCGTATCTTTGCACCGTGAGGAAAAGAGCGATAACTTACCTGGAACACTACTGTTAGAAACATTTTCTCCATCGCATTCCACAGCACTCTGCTACCTGTCAACCATTGTTGAATCCCCCGCTGAAAGAAGTCACCGGTTTTGGAGGCAAAGAACTGGCTCACTTTTCGTCGTACGTCACCATTTTGCAGTGACTTCTCGGAAAGGTAGTTTTGCAGGCTGCGAAAAAGACAAGGTGCAAGATCTAGTAAAAACGCCGGGTGGAGGAGTTTCTCCCAATCACGTTCCTCGATCTTAGCACTGGGCCTTGTTGCCTTGTGTGGACGCTCGTTATCACCTTGGATGAACCTTGTGATTGACCAAAGCAGGACGTATCTCCAACAATGTAGTTTGTAGGCGTTCAAATTGCTGACAGTAGACATCTCCATTGATGGACTGTTTACGTGGCAAGAGCTCAAAATGGATTATTCTACGGATATCCCACCAAACACTCAACATCACTTTGCAGGAGTGGAGTTCCTATTTTGGCACAGTTCCTCCCCCCTTCCTTTAAGTACCCGCTGCCGTTTGCGTGTAATGTTGTGGTAGATGGCCCAATTTTCATCCTCCTGTCACCATTCTGTCCAGAAATGGCTCAAGTCTGTGACAGGTGAACAGGGAACTGCAGATGTCAACTCGCTGCTGCTTCTGCTGAGGGGAACGCATGGGGGTACATGGCACCAATACTAGATGCACCAATATCCAAATTCGTTTAAGTTTCATAAACCCACCACACTTCAATCAAGTGTGGCCATTAATAAAGACACTTTAATTAATGGCCGCCATCTTCGATTTCAAGGATGCTTGAGTAAATTAAAGCTGGTGCATACACTGTATATTTCAATGGCCTGGAATTTATGTTGAGATCACCATCTAAAGACAACTAAATCTAATCATTAGTAAACATTTTTGAATTACTGGACGTCATCTTGGATTTGAAGACTTTTTGAGTTAAATTAGTATTGGTAAATATCCTTAATCTGAAATTGAGGTTCAGAAAGTTAAACCTGAAAGTATGTGAACAAGAAACTAAATAGTCTGGTAATAAATAGACACACTTAAATAAATGACCGCCATCTTGAATTTGAAGTGTCCTTCTGTAGTAGGTTAACTGTTAACGTTTTACCGTTACTCGTTAGTTAAAAGTGGTTAATGATAGAAAGATCTTGATTTCCGTTCAGTACCATAAAATACACAGTTCATCTGAAAATAACTCAAATACTATGTTCAATTATTATTTTCTAAATCTTGGGCGCCATTTTGGATTTCTGGGACTCCTGCATCAATTTCAAAGTGCCTCAATATCTTAAAATGACCTTTTAGGAATGCATCATTCATTATGGCAAATTTCATGATTTTATGAAAAAGTGCACAATTCTTTGAAATGTTGGCGCGAATCAGCCCCACTAGTACAAGGAATGTTCACATGTAGAACAAAATTTGTTTAAAAAAGATGTTAGCATGTTTTATGAATATATTAATTGTGATCTTACCTCATAAACATTTGTTGTTTATCATTCTCTTCAAATACAGATTAAATATTGCAGGTATGCTTGTTGGAAGTGGCAGCAGTTAGCTTGTATGACGTTCATGTAAAAGTGAAGAAGTACAGCTTGTATATGAACGGAATATTCTGCGTAGTAGGATTTATAATCGGGTTAGCAGCAATTAATATGGTACGTACTTGATTATTATTATAACGATTGATGATAATTATACCCACGCACAGTGGTCCAGAAAGACTCAAAACCTGGCCAAAAACCAAAGTCGGCAGAAAGAAACGAGACAAGTCTACTATCAAACAGAAAGGTCTTATCTATTGAGAAAGATATAGGACGGTGAGAAAATCAGGCCCTTTAGTCAGTGACCCACCCACCACGCAAACTTGCATTGCAATGAAGTTGCTAAAATTCGATTTTGTGAAGGGGTGGCCTGTCGAAAGTTGACCATGTTAGTAGAAAGAAGTAAATGTCATACTGCAAGAAAGCAATGTCTTGAAATCTTCCTGGTAGCTTACAGTGTTCACATAATTAATTAAAAAAGGTCTGTGAAGTTGGTTGCGTGTGCAGTAGGGTGTAATGCCAGTAGGTGATAAACGAAAAGTTTATTCTATGTGTGTTTAACTTTCTCGTAGAGTTATAAGTCGCCTGAAACGCTATGAAACTAAGGTTTTGTTTTCAGAACAAAGATGAACACTTCCTTTAGTGGAAACCAGAAGCGAATTTTGCTAAATTTTGCTACTCTTTGTTTAAATGAAAAAGTTCCTTACTGTATGTTAGGTAATTTGACTGTAAATTTGGGAGTATTATTATTAATGCATGAATTTTCTCTACTCTCGTTGCAGATATATCTTACAAAACGACAAGAAAAACTCTGTACAAAGTCTTACGGAATGTGAAAGGCAGGAGAAACAGCAAAAGAACGCGTCTGATGAAATTTCTTCAGAGGGAAATGTCGTCGACGTTGGATGCAATCGCGAAGCAGCAACGTAGTAGATTTTTATCAACTTTTCCGAAAGGTGGAGAAATCTAAAAGAATATATAAAGTTTTCGAGATGGATAACACACAATGGTTGGATGGTGAATTTGTTTTAAATACACAGAAGAGTAACAAACCACCATCAAAAACTTCAAGAACTACGCCGGCAGGCTGCAGATCTCAGATGAGTTCCTCCGAAAGCAGTTCGCGCACAAAGCGAAGAAAGACCCAAGATTTCTGGCAGATGGGTGCAGTGCTGGCCTGACGTATTCTCCGTCTATGAAATGTAGGGAAGAAGGCGAAGTGGCCAAATTTATATATTCTTTTACATTTCTCCACCTTTCGGAAAAGTTGATAACAAAATTCTGCTGCTTGCTGCTTCGCGTTTGCATCCAATGTCGACGACGTTTCTCTCTGGAGAAATTCCATCAGACACTTTTTTTTGCTGTTTCTCCTGCCTTTCACATTCCATAGGGCTTGGTACAGAGCTCTTCTTGACGTTTTGTAAGACATATCTGCAACGAGAGTAGAGAAAATTCATGCATTAATAATAATACTCCCAAATTTACATTCAAATTACAGTAATGAACTTCTTCATTTAAACTAAGAGTAGCAATTGTTCATCTATGTTCTGAAAACAAAACCTTAGTTTCGTAGCGTTTCAGGTGACTTATAACTCTACGAGAAAGTTAAACACACATAGAATAAACTTTTCCTTTATCTCCTACTGGCATTACAGCCTATTGCACACGCAGCCAACTTCACATACCATTTTTAATTAATTATGTGAACACTGCAAGCTACGAGGAAGATTTCAAGACATTGCTTGCTTGCAGTACGATATTGCACTTCTTTTTACTACAATGGTTAACTTTCAACAGGCCACCCCTTCACAAAATCGAATTTTAGCAACTTCATTGCAATGCAAATTTGCGTGGTGGGTCACTGACTAGAGGGTCTGAATTTCTCACTGTCTCATGTCTTTCTCAATAGATAAGACCTTTCTTTTTGATAGTAGACTTGTCTCGTTTCCTTCTGCCGACTTTGGTTTTTGGGTTTTGGCCAGGTTTTGAGTCGTTCTGGACCACTGTGCTACTCAATGAATATATAAGTTTTAGAAACATTTATTTGGACCTATCTCTTTCGTAATTCTTGTTTATTTTAATGAGAGTTATAGAGTACAAACGAAAGATTATAATAACAGAATATATCTAACTGAGAACTCAACTTCTGTATGTAGTGGTAATAACATTCTAAACTTGTTTTCACACAAACACACGTAAGGGGTTCCTATAAAAATAATTTCCATTTATTATGTTCGAGCTGTACAATTTCCAGAAAGAAAAACAATTAAAAATATCTTACTTTTGGTACTATGTGAGATGACCTTGTTTAGCTGATGAATGTCTAATATACTACATTCAAAGTTATCGATTGTGTCAAGCCCAATATTGAGAGACTTGGATATGTTTCATTCTAAATTAAACTTTATTTTACTTATAGAATTATAGACGATTCAAGGTATTCGATTCTAGACGAAAAATAATAACATTGCGGAGATTTGAGAGGATATTATTTTTTCTCTCAACAGAATTGCTTTACATAAGGGCTGTTCTCTGACCACTGACCGACTATAACGAAATTTTGAATAACATAGACTACACAAGAGTACGTACCAATTCTGGTTACCGAGAAACGTTCCTTCAGATTTAACGACTACTGGGGAGAATTTTTTATACTATTGTACAAACAATTGCACTATAGGAACAGTTTCGTTATTATATTCTTCATCACGTGATATAAAAATGTTTCATTTTGAGATGTTTTCCTACTTTCACCATTGTATTTCTCCGTCTTTTTACTAGAATAGTACCAGTTAAAAATTGTAATGTGTTTGCTATTCATAAAGTACATTCCCATATTTACTAGACCACTACAAGCTTAATATTGTAATGTGTTTCATTTTTGGATGTATTCTCATTTGCACTAAATCCAGGGTTATCATACGTCTTTCTTTTTCCATCTTGTTTCCCTCCTTCTCTAAATATCTTAAAGTATCATACATTCCCTAGTGATCAGGTTAAAGAGTTCCGAATTAAACATGTTCGTACCTCTGTGATCCAAATTCTTAATTCTAATAAAAATGTTCGTTACCGAAATATCAAGGACATGTTTAATAATTTGATAACTACTTTTCATTTTCATTAAATTTTATTACCTGATAGGAAGATACAAAATTTTGTGTAATTTGTCCTGTAAAAGCTGCAATTTGGAAGCAAGAATGTATTCTGTTCGTCAGTGTTTGTGAGAGTTTAAATGAAAGGTAGCCATAGTCGTCTACCAATATAGCCATAGTCTTAGGTTAGTTGTACTCCATTGGAAGAAAAAGAATCCGCAGTTATCCTCCATTTTTAACTTTACTGTCCTCCATTAGTAAAAAATGATCGGGTAACCCTGCTAAGTCCCAACGAGTAAAATATTGCAATTACGTGCTTTATTTTTCGAATGCATTCCGAGTGTTGCTAGACCAGAACGAGATAATAAATTGCAAAGTTGTATTTGATATTTTAAGTGCATTTTCATTATTAGTAGATCACCACGACCTACAATTGTATTCTGTTTTGTTTCTGGATGAATCTCGAATTTTACTAAACCAATACAAACAAAAAATTATACTGTTGTACTATGCTTTCGGACTATATTAAATATTGAAAAGCGAATTGACGCGCAAGGTTGGCCCAATACTGCTTCCCTCATAGCTTACATACTAGGATACTGTTCTTAAATTTGCAAGATTTAACTTTTAGCATTTAATTATTTCATGTATTTTCCTGGACAGAGTTCTGCTACTGGTGTTGAGAATTCGTATATTTTCCTGAAGGGTTTACTTCCCATCGGCTTGGTATCATTATTCATGCTAGTCTTCCTTGCAGCTTATGGAGTGAAGAGACTTTGTGACGATATTAATTTTCTTCATGGGTTTCAGCCAGCGTTTTTCTGGAAACTATGTTGGACGCTTACAACTCTGGTGACATTGGTAAGTTATAAAATAAAACTCTTTTTGGAGGTCACCGCTGGCGAACTTTTTCTAACAGTACGGATACAAGGGAAATATTACATGCGATAGTTGGGTATAAAAAATACAGGGAACATCGGTATTAAAAGAGAAATGTTCTAGAAACACAATCTACTAACAAAGAAAGTGATTTGCATGAAATTCCTAATGAATGTGCTATTATCCTTTCAGCGTTTAAGGAATCAGGTCTCATGGCAATACGAGGCTGACAGTTGACTCGTCAAAGCTATCTGTACATGTTTACGAAGTTTAAACAGTGCAAGGCACGACGGTATAGACTACTAGCAGTGGTTTAGGAATGCATAAGGAATTGTACAGTCGCACGATGGGTTAAGAAAATCAGGAGGGTAATGTTCATTCTGGACTCCCCGTCATTCCAAACGATTAGATGAAGCACATGCAACCATTACTTCATGTCGACAAGCACTGAACAGTGAGCCAATTAACAAATTGAATTGGAATAGGAGGATTCGCCATGCCTCATCCATTCTTTATTCATCTTCAAATACGTGCAACATCCAGTAGGTTTGTTCTCACTTCACAAACATGCTATAGATCCCTTTTACAAGAGAACACTAGTTTATTTACATCACCACTCAAAATTACATCTTACACTAGAATTTTTTCATGTGAACCACATGCTTATTACTAGATTGTATTTTTAGCATGTTTCTCTTATAACTCAATATTGGAAGAACTTTTCACTTCTTTCTTTAAAAAAAGGAACTACATACCTGGTCTAATTCTATACATATTCAACGAACAATGTTTTCTTTATCTCTTTCTGTTGTGTATACGAGTAAATCATTTCTCCCACCAATTATGAAATACGTAATATTTTCCGTTTCACGTTTGGTTAAGTTTCTAATAGCATAGACATTTAAAGTAAGTTTACTCGAGAATTGATTCTAGATTGATATGTCAAACTTGTATTTGTTAGCTTAAAGTAAACGTGCTGCTAACGTGAAATTGCAAACATGCTAGTGTCAATTTAAAAGCAAAATTGCTAAACGTTTTACGTGCAATTTATCAACCTCCTACATCTGCTTGTCTATAGTGTAGAAAGGTTGTACAATATATGTCACTATTGTGGGCCAATGTCTAGTAGAAGCAAGTGAAGCAAAAGAAAATACTACAGCTAATACTGTTGTTATTTAGTAATTTGTTAATAATAAAATTAATCATCAATCCCTTATTAAAGTGAAAGTATGTCAGAAGACATTTTGTTTTATGTAGGATGTGTAAAGATAAAGTCACTTAGGCATAAAATGTACAAGTTACTACACAAGGCAAGTTAAGGTTTCGCGAACAGCATAACTTAACCTAGCCTAGCTGTGGATTGTTTTGTACAAACATCATATTGTAGCAAACGCACCGGAGAGAAACGTACAAATACAACAATGAAAGGACTGACTAAATTATTCAGTGCCGGAGGGTGAAAGTTAGTCAGAGTTAGCAGTCTTTGCACATTGACTGACCACCCCATCATCACCTCAACATTCATCACGCTCACTGTCCTCAGTACACTCCTACTTCTTGCTTCATCGTCCAATCTAACACTAAACAATATTGAAGACAATAGTATACATTTAGAACTTCCGCAAATAATATCTGGACTGCCAAACTATTTTACTTTAGGAGCCATTCCAAGACGACGGGACAACGAAAAACAGTCACTTCATTCAAGCTCTCGATCACTGGCAAATCACCACTCTGGACGCACCACATCACAAACACCGTCTACCAAAAAGACACATACACTCAGTGAATCAGAAACAGATGCAGAAAGACAAATGGACATCACAAACAAAAATAATTAGCAGCAGCTTCCAACCAGAACTGTAGCAACAACACCAATATTTTCATTTCCGCTCACAATTTTTTTTGATACGAAATTTCAAAACATAAAACTACCAGGAACTTAAAAAATACGTGCATTGCGACGGATTCATGAGAATCATTCCAACAAAAAATGGCTTAATAATACAATCTACCGATGCTAGTTTTGCAACTACCATACGCAATAAGCATAGTTTCGAAATATTTTGGTGACAATACAAGAAAAATATATCAACTTGCCAAACACCACTACCACCCAGAACACCGACATTATCAGTAGTTGCCCGAGGAGTGGAACCCATAATCACATACGAAGAAGCATAGATAGAATTAAAAGAAGAAGGCCATGTCATCACTAACTAAATATAGCAGGATTAAAACCAAAACTGGAGGCCCAACATACATGATCCACGTTTTCACTAACAGCCGAGAAACTATCGACGAACTTCTCACCCGCGGCGCTTACGTCTACAAGAGACGTTGCAGGGTACAACACTCACACTCACCTCTGCTATTACCATTAAGATGTGAGAAATGCCAATTATACAATGAACATGCTGACCTGAGTATAGGCTTTGAAGCTAGATAGACGTGAGCGTGAGTGCTCCGTTATTCGAGTGTTTTTGACGAGCAGAAACGGGGTGGACCAAAAACGTAAGTAGATATTTTTGTTCATGAACATAAGTGGAATGTTACCTAAAGGTGCGGACCTCGAGAGATTTTTAGGAGATATTAAAAACCGAAATTTCCCATGTTAATCATATGGGAACAAATAGAAGCCATCCACGTTGGTTCTGAGACCTCCACATTACCAGTGTCTTTCATCATGGACATCCGGTGTCCTTAAAAGGACAAACAATTGCCAGACAAAAATTATTCTAAGTCCCGGTTCTTCCACAGTAACAAAAATTTACTAAGTTCTTTGGGTAGTGCCTATATAAGTAACATGGAGGGCTAAGAGGTCTGTGCCTTCCGGGCCGCTGGTGATAGGTGCATGATATTTTGGGAGGTCGTTGACCTCACACACGGGGTCATTGACCCCCAGAATGTTTTTGACCCAGAGTTCTGTCACGAACGTTTTAGGGTGGGTTCCCCCGGTGGTACTGACTACCCGAAAAATGTGAAGAAAAAGCACCTTTTTCGGTCACCTTTCCACCCATTTTTCCTCTTACCCCATCTTTGCCTTTTTCAAGAGGTCTGCGGCCTTCCGGGTGTCGTGTGCCCTGAGCCGCGGTCCTGGGGGTGCACCCGCTGGATTCTATAATTGATAAACACCATCCTTTTGTATTCTGGGGGACTGTATACTGTGTGTAGTGTACTTTTTAGAAGTGTGCGAAACCGAAATCGAAAACGGCGAAAAAGTTCGTCCTCGCGGACGTCACCAGATCGGGCCTGGAAAAACTTGAGGCTGATGGTTAAGCCCACCGCCATACACTTGTGAGTACCCGAACAATCCTTTCTACCTTAGATTTCAAAGCAAGGTGAAGAGAAAGGAAATACATGTTACGAAACATCGATCCAAGGACAAAGAACTGAAACAGGGCATAACTGACAAGGTGTATGCAGAATGGGAGAAAATATACAGGGACAAATATGGGATACCAAGGTCTCTGAGAAACGTGAGAAAAGGGCCCACTGACGGAGATGCGGAGGAGAGCACGTCAAGACCAGGAATGCCAAATCCAGTATCCGAGGATACAATCAAGAGGAAGAGAACACCGGAAGAAGAGGAGGAAATGACCAAAAGAAGAAAGGAAGGAAAGGAAATAGAGGATCCCAAGATCCGACTGGCATATTTAGAGGGTCGAATAATCGAGCTAGAAAGAAACCAAGCTAAACTTGAAAAAGTAAACGAAAGGCTAAAGAATTGTGAAATCAAGCTAGCCCAACTCCAGACCAAAGGAGAGGGAGGACTCCAACTAGAGGAGAGGGACAGGGAGCATGAGCTAGCCCGACAAGAGAGGAGAGGCGATCCAAGGAAGTCTTCACGTAGAGGAAATGGAGATCATAAACGGAAAACTAGAGACGAGAAAAATTGAAATTGAGGAGAAAATGCGAGATCTGGAAGAGGAAATTAAGAAGCAATGCACAAAGAATGATAGGCTAAAGGCAACTAATGGACTAAGTGTGGACAACACCGACAGTGAGCTTTGCAGAAATGTTGAAAAGGGTTACTGCCAAAATTTCGGAAAAGACGCGTTTGATCGAGTCAAACAAATGAAACTCCAGACCAACCATCGTCATTAAACCGAAATAGGAGGAAAGCCTAAAGGATGCAAGAATGAGGTTAACCAGGACAGTGAATAGGCAGGACCAGATCAACTGTAAAATTATTCAAGCAAAGACAGCGCTCATCCTGCAGATGGCGACAGCTCAGGACGAGGAGAAGATTAGGCAGCAACCAGATATGATCCAAAACTTTGATCTAACCAATAAGCGCAACCCGTTAATGGTAATGTATAACTTACCATCCGAGCTGAAGGAGAACGAGGCAATAGAGGAACTCATAGGAATAAATCTTTAAGAGCTGACCGACGAACAGAAGCAGTTCATAGGACCAAGATTTAAAACGGGTTCCAAGAACAAAGAAAGGTACCATCTTGTGTTTGAGGTACCCAAACAAGTAAGGGAAATCATTTTAAGAAATCCGCGGATCTACATCGGCTACGAAGCCACCAATGTTAAGGATTTTCTTCTGGTAGCAACTTACCTGAATTGCAATGACTTCGGTCACATCGCAATGCATTGTAGAAATGACGCGCGTTGTGGGTGCTGTGGCGAAAAAGGCCACAAAAGACGGAGTGCAAAGATAAGGATAAGAAGATATGCATTCCCTACAATTCGGGGAAAAAGCTGTGTGGGGCCAAACATCAACTAGAATGACCAGAGTACAAGTTGGCGTTACAACGAGCCATACATCGTTTCGATTATGGATTGTAATCCAGATCGAGTCGAGACAAAAGCATCACGAACCTCAAAAAAAAGACCCCATGCAGAAAAAACAGAAGCCTAGAAAGGCTTTTAGAATTTAACAATAATAAGAAGGTAGAAAACTTCAGTAATTGGGTAACAGAAAAGAACTACACGGAATTAACGGGAGAATTCCTCGTGATAAAACATGGGCACATAAATATGGACCAGGAAGATAAAATATTACTCCATTATATTAATCTAAATCTGGTTACCTTTCCCAGAGGTTTCGCTAAGGCGGTGGCTCTGTCATACGATGAATACAATCTCGAAAAGCTGGAATATTATGACATCAAATTAGAATACAATAAAAGATTGGAAATCTACCTATTACAAAATAGGTACAACTGCAAAATTATTAACATAAAGTCATCCAGAAAAACCTTCCAAGAAGGCATATAATTAACGTTAGACTTACTCTCGGCAGTTAAGCATGACAAAAAAGTGAAAATAGTCATATTAGCCATAGGGATGCGGTTCTGGAGGGCAGATCCTCATGACGTTCTGCTGGCTCTGAAGAAATGGGAACATTACATCAAGAGTGTCGGTCTTGAGATGATATATACAACACAGACCTATGAGAATATTATGAGGATTTGGAACACACTAGAAACAAAGGAAAACAGAACGGATGCTGATCTTGAGGTTCATGAAAACCCGGAAGATAAAAACGAACCGCAGACGGATAAAGATGGAAATTACATTATACCTAGGTATCTAAGAGACAAGTAACTGAGAAAGGAAAGGAAGGACAGGCGAGGAAGAAAAGAAAAGGATATAAATCTTGGATTCCTAGACTATATAAGAAGAAAGATAGTAAGAGTAGGAGTTCCGAGGTAACTGAAGCAGAAATGGAGGATATGGAAATACGTAACATGGAAGATACGAAGAGAGAACTGGCGGAAGGAAGAAGTACAAACTTTAATCCAAACGAATTCTATGCAGATCTTAATATATCTTCCATGCAGATATACCGTCCCGATTGGAAGAACCATTACTTCTGGCAGCCGCCCTTAGAACGGTTGTCATGAACATTTACCAAAATGGTAAAACGATCACCTTTCCAATAATCGACGAACTGGACAGAATAAATCTACGTTCAAATGGAATAACTACAGATCCACAAGACCTACTGTACCTGATCGACAAAGTATTCGAGAGGAGGGATGAGTCCTTCCAGTTGAACAATATATACAGACAATTCATCATGGCTTACGGGCTCATAGCGTTCAACCCGACGGAAAAGTTCCCGGCATGTTACGTCCACTTAAGACTATCATAAGACGTTCAGATTCGTCCAGGTTAACTTGGACAAATCAAAATTAGCCACACAAGAACTAAGGCTATATTGTGAGAAGGATAAAGTGGCGTGGCATGCATCCAAGAGCCCTATGTCAATAAGGGAAAGATGATGGGCATGCCGACCGACGCCATGGTATTGCTACCGAAGAACCCGAATTCTATGGTCGCAGTAGTTATATTCAACAGGAAGATTGAAGTACTGGTGGATTCTAGATATATATGTAAAATGGATCCAGACTCTTAACCTGAAACTTGGCAAAAGTCAGATTACATTATAAAATCTGTACTGTCAGTTCTCCATCCCAGCGGAATTTTGTACATAAACTAGAGGAAATTTTGGACGGGTTTTATAGGAGTAACTTAGTAATTTGGGGGTAATTTAATGCCAGGTCTACGCTCTGGTACTGCCCGAGAACAGATGAAAACGGTAAAAAGTATGAATGCATCAATATAATATAATCATACACAACAAGGAGAATCAACCACCCACGTTTGAAGGCAGGGCTGACACGCAGAGTAATATTGATATAACTTTAACCAGGGGAAATCTTTATAAAAATATAAAGGAATGGAATGTGATCGAGCACTCGACTACTAATCAGCACGGCGTCATCAGCTTTAATATAAATTTTATGTTGGACGACAATAATAATGACATAAATGAACCTGATGGTCTAAACTATAGTAAAAAAGATTAAACATCGCAAAACTAGCTGACAAATTGGACCTACCACAAATTGAGAAAAATATAAATCTGGAGGAGCTGGCCGAAGAAATAGTAAAAGCCATTCAAGATGCAATTAAGAGGTAGCACCTAAAACTTTCCAAGTTAAAAAAGAAAACCCTTCTGGACCCCAAAATTGGAAAACTTAAAACGGAAATTAAAAGCGAACAAGAAAAGCTACAGGGCGTCCGGGGACCACGAGCTTAGATCGCAACGCCTGAACAAATACAGTCAAATTAAACAACAATTTGAAAATGAACTTTTCGAAACTAAAAAGAAAACCTGGGGAAGATTCGTGGACGAGAACTTAAACAACGATATCTGGGGTATGCCCTACAAAATAATTAGCAAAAACTCAAAATGAAGGGAGTAATGAACACACTAAAAAAAGAAGACGGAACTTTTACAACCAATTGGCTAGAAACAATGGAACTCATTTTCTCCTAATTATGTCCGGACGACGATGAGGATGAGGATAATGAAGAAAATACACGGATCAGAACAGGGCATCACCCAAATGTCAACGAGAATCAAGAATTGCTATTAATAACAAGTGAAGAAGTGACGGCTGCAATTAAGACCCTCAAACCCAACAAAGCACCAGGTCCAGACAAGATTAAGAACGAATTATACAAATCATTATCAGATTTTTGGATACCATATTTAACCAAATTATACAATGAATGCTTGAGTCAGGAAAGATTCCCAAAAGTACGGAAAAAAGCGAATCTCATCATACTGTTAAAAGGAGAAGACAAACCGAAGTCGTACAGGCCTATATGCCTGCTAAATGTGATAAGATCTTCGAGAAAATGATAGAAGAATCAACGACAGAAGAAACAATCTCCAACATTGTAGATTACAATACGGTTTCCGTCAAGGCAAGTCTACTTAGGACGCAGTGAATGAGATATGTGGAACAATAAATACACTTAAACAAGAGAACTACAAATACGTAATGGGAATCTTCTTTGACATTACAGGCGCTTTCGACAATATATGGTGGCCATCAGTGCTAATGGAGTTGTTAAATATTGGGACCCTTTCCGCTGTTTGGAAAACGGGCTCAAAAGCTACTTAAAGGATATCCGCAGGGATCCGTACTCGGGCCAATAATATGGGACATAATATTTCAGCCATGTCTGGAACTGCTGGACGGATTGGAACAGGTGGAAAGGGTTGTGGGATACGAGGACGATCTGGCGGTCGTAATAAAAGGAAACAGCAATAAAGAATTACAAGATAAAACTAACCAAATTATAGGAAGAATGACATCATGGTGCAAGAACAAACTCACAATATCGGCGTAGAAGACCAAGTATGTCTTGTTTAAAGGCAACTTAAATTTCAATAGGGGACCACTAATAAAAATTATTGAAAAGTCAATTAAAATAGAAAAAGAATTCAAATATCTTGGCGTCATTCTAAATGAAAAACTATATTTTAGGACACACGTAACCACAGCAAAGAACAAAGTTATCAAAATATCGCATAAAATAGTCAACATTTCAACAAATGTTTACAGGATGCTTCTGAAAGTAATAAAAATGTACCATGATGTCATAATACGGTCTGTAGTCGGATACGCCGCCAGTGCCTGGTGCCACCGGGTGGACGACGTACGACAACGGCAGATTATAAATAGATCTCAAATTGCTCCGTTTTACTGGAGCCTACAGAACCCCTCCGGTGGAGGCACTCCAGGTGGTGACCGCTACCATACCCATGCATCTCCAAATTTAAAGAATGGGAGCCGCGTACTGGCTCAAGAAAGAAAGCGAAGAGAAGATCATAGACATTCTTCACCAAGCAGCAGGAAGTAGAAGAGAAATCCAAGAAATACTGACCAGTGTGTGGCAAACATTCTGTGAGGAAACATCGAGGGCAAGAAGACTTTTCAGCATTTTCCCGGACGTGGCTGAGAGGACAGAAATGCAGCTGGAGATAGAAGGAGGGTTGCTCCATTTCATCACCGGTCATAGTCCTTATAGACAGAGACTGAAAGACCTAAACTTAGTTGAGGACAATATGTGTCGCGCCTGTGTGGTGGTTGCTTCCTCAGATCACGTTGTCCTTAGATTCCGAGAGACAGAAGAACTAGTCAGAGAACAAAGAGCCGTCCTAGGGAAGAGACCCGTCACTGAGGTTCTGAGAACTCCAGAACTGGTGGCGGTCCTAAGGGAGACGGCGGATAAAGTGTCATTATTCTACAAGGGAAGTTCCTTGACCGGGAGGCGCGCCTTGGGGCTCGGCGCGATGCAGTGAGATCCCAACAGTATGAAAAGTGGACAGAGCTATTACCGGACTTAACAGCGTAATGTCTGCGCGTGCAAGCGGGTCTCCCGCGACGATCGCGGCATCCGCGTGTACAAACAAACGTTCCAACAAATAAATATAGGTGAAAGTACACTAATCTTGATTTAATATCTATCTAATATAACGGTACAAATTAAGAACAAAACTGCGAAAATCAGTATAACCAAGACTTACTATAAGTTACCATTAGTGTGATGTTGCTGGAACTCCAGCAATACGGAGTGCTTTGCCAGGACACTGGCGAGAGACACTCATAAACAGTGCGAAAGTGCGCGGGAGTGGTGAAGGGAACCGGGATGAGTGTTATTATTACTTAGTGGAAATCAATATAAGTCGATAAACTGACTGAAGACTGCGGAAACCGCAACCAACGATTGAAATGATGTATATACTACCAATGAGTGAATGAATGATGGATGAGTGTAGAATAGTGATTACCAAGGGATGAAGAGAAGAGGAAAAAGTGTTGCAGAACCAGTGTGTGATGCAGGACTAACCATGAAGAAGAAGATCAGCTTCTCTTCTCCTTACCTAGAGGAAGACAACAAGAAGAGATCGAGCAAGGAGAAGACTGGACGGTCATCCCTGTGACGAGACAACAACTGCAATCCAGAAAGAAGAACCCAACTCCATGGAAGCAGCAACTAACCTTTCTTTAATCTCGTTACAGGAAGATGCTGAAAAGAAGACGAAGCCCTGCTCAAGCTATTTGTTGTGTTGTCCTGTATTTGCCCTGTGTCGCCTTATGTGTATTGCATGTGTTTTTGTATAAAATAAAGCATATAATAGTAGGTAGGGAATAGGGATCCCCCCATGCAAATGTTCTAACAACTAGGAACATAGATCAGGAGAACATTCTGGATGCCTGGTCAAAAACCCATCCCGCACCACCAACAGCCTCGAACAGGTGGAACGAAGGAGATTCTTGAAAAGCCGGAACTGCGGCAATCCAACAATCTCTAGGGACAAGCCTGCCTCATGCTGAAAAGTACTAATACATACGTGCTGCACGACCCAGAAAGTGCACGACTCAACTTGTGCAAAGCATGCAAAGAGGCAGGGGTGGTTAGGCGGGCCCCCAAATAAAATAATAGTAAATAATATACAATGCACATACTACAGCACAAAGTACCAATAACATCAAGTGTGGATACTGCTCCGGTTCACATCCCTTAAAGCTGTAGAAACATGCAACATGCACCAAAATGCACAACATGTAATGGTAGCCATCCAACCTTCAGTTATAAATGTAAAGTTAGACATACCGCACAACCTGACAAAACAGAATTAATAGTACCGATCTGGACCGCTGAAACTCGAACCCAGGCTATACCTCCCACTCTTGGTATTCATAACAGTTGTATTGAAAAACATTCGCCCTTTCCAAAGACACCATACCCTTGTTTAAATTCAATATGCAGCCAAGACCGCCTTACATGTCGCCTTTAATGCTACCTATTTTGGACCATACACTCATTTTCATGCAAGTACTGAAACAGTAGTTTGAATCATACCAAACAAAACATCACACAGTTTAATCAATTATGGCCTTAATATTTCTATTTATAAATATCAGATCTATACTAACCCATAAACCATTATTTGAACATCTTCTTCTCCTAGAAGACGCTCATTCCTTTTTAGTAAACGAAATACACCTAAAACCAAAGGACAACGGCAAAATACCACTTTTAAGTATGTTTCGCCAAGATAGCACCATACCAGCACAGCGAGCAAACGGAGTCGCCATAGTTTCTTTTTTACTAAGAAATATCCTACCGTCAATACAATGTAAACACACCTAAATCTACCTGAATACATCATCACTACATTATACTATAAACAGATATACGATCACTCTCGCTACAATTTATATAAGAACTAGTCATCCCATCCCAAACTCATTCTTTACTTACATCTCAAACCACTCCTTAACCTACGCAATTATGGCCGATATAAACATACACAGTCGACCTGATCACGAAAAATCGGACTTCAAGGATTTCATAGCCTCACAAACCACAGGAAAAATTCACCACATCCCAAAACCAACCAGACCATGTTCCAATACCATTCTAGACGTAGTCATGCATTCATATTCTGCAGCAATTTTTGCTAGGTTGCGAGGAGGTTTACATTTACACTCACAAGGCTGATCGTGTTACAGCAGGTTTCGACATATCAGCAAATTCGAAAACCTAGTATATACTATGTGCTTTGAATGAATGTGTCGGCTAAATGCATTAAACATTTTGATCAGCAGTAATGTCTGATATGTGACCAATTTTCACGTAGCGACCAGCGGCGGTTTTTCAGGTGAAGTGGATGAAGCTTTACTTCACCTATAATTTTATTTCTGCATTAATTAAATAAAGAAAACACAAGTTTCAAAAATACTTAAAGAAATATCATAAAATGCCAGCAAGAATAACACCAACTCGCTTTATTATAGTTTTACCTACAAGTAATTCACAATACTGACGCTAGAAGGCGCCATCCGTCTTGCAAAGTAGGCTCCTTTGGTTTCTCAGCAAAAGAAAGGAAGGAAGGAAAGGAAGCATTTAGGATTGTCTCTAGCTATCTTCTTTTCTACTGACCTTGAGCGGAAGTGAGGTCCACTATTTGTAGCAGAAGGTGAACTTCTGTCAGGCCATTCTGACCAATCAGAAGCGGCCTGGAGCTTAGCGTTGGCAGAGACCTACTCCTTTCTTTCCTACTCTGTGGCGCCTGTGAAGTTCTCTCTTGCTCTTTCCAAAAGAGATTCACTGCCCAATGCATAGTGAGATACTGGAATTGTTTTCTCCAAATCCCACCTTAGCAACACTATGAATGGTTGCGACAGGGCTGGAAACTACATGATAATTACCACGGTGGTAAGGAATTTCATCGCCTGTACGATGTATAATCCAGATTTTACTACTAGAAAATATATAGTAAATTGGATGCTTAGCTACAGTATGTACGATTTTAAAACCTACTAAGTTGATCTATTATTACGCTTTTAAGATAAAAAGAAGGGAAAAATTCAAACGCATGTTGCGGACGAACTAGAAAAATTTCAACATAAATATAACTATCCAGTCGCTGAAGTCTTCTCACTCAGTGTTGAATGCAGAGAATTCAGGAGGTGTGTGGGAGTGGGGTAGGAATTGCGCTAAAAGAGGAACTTTACTTTCAAGAACAATATTTTATCTTTTTCTATGGCTCATAACAAACTCCCTGGAGAATTTTGAAGCTCCAATGGGGATTTCTCTCGCCTCACCCTATAGGTTCATCATTAGTACCATCAGATGTAATTATTATACACGCATATCGGATTAAGCCTATGTCGAAGCCAAGTACTCACCTTTGGTGCTGGGGTCGTCGGATCGATCCCTGTTCATGCTATGTGGGCTTTATGGTGAACAATCACCGTGTGCGTGGGTTTTCTCGAGGTGCTCCCGTTTCCTCCCACTTTCTTCATTCCGCCAATTCATCCCATCATCATCCATACGGCCCGAGCCATAGTTGCCTAAATGCCTTAAAATGAATTTTTAAAAATAGAAGCCAAGTATGGGAGTTAATCTGTCCATCAAATGTTAAATCCACAATTTCCCACTTAAATGGAAAAAGAAAAATATATCCTCGTCATAATCCGGAGCATATACAAATTTGATGAGTGACAAATATTTATATTAGCTTTATATTAGTAACATAAATATTTATATTTATAAAGCTTTAAGAATATTAATTGGTCGCATCTTCACTATTAGGTTTTAAAGACTGCTTAAAAATCTTGTAGGTGATAAAATGATCTTGTAAGTTTATATTGCAGATACATGAATTGATTATTTATATGAAGAAAATTTTAATATTATTATCTATTCAATGCATAAAATGAAAATAGCGAAATAAGTCTACTAGCTAGAGAGACTCTCTCAAGCAGATACTGACAAAACCACTCCAGGATTTTCCCTGGTGCGCGAGAATTTCATCCCCGGAAGTTTATTCCGAATATCATCCCAACCAGGGATAAATCTTGATATTTCTACCCAAACAGATAGTAGGTTGAAAGTTACAAGCAAATACTAGTTTTATAATCCTCCTTCGTAATTTATAACAAATCGAACACTGTCTAAACTTTTACCATGAGCATAATATAGATTAAAATGTTTATATTCGCAGTTAATGTGGTCTAATGACACAGATATCAGTAATTGTTTAAGGCAGATATTTAAGCATATTATGCAGTAAAAGCTTGTGTAAAAAGGTATGAAATGGAATCTGTTGGTTTAACATGAATAGAAAAATAGATTGTTTTTTGTAGATTTGTACCTAATATACGAGAGGCTGTTAGTTCATTAACCTGACGCCGGATGCGGTGCTCGACTGACTTAATGCAGAAGAGTTCAGTTCACGGAGTGTCGGGAACGTGTCCCGGGTGTTGTTTGTGGAAACTTAAACTTAACTACTCGTATTTCTTTGAGACTTGCGAAGTAGTTAGTACTAAAATGACATAAAAGGGAAGCTAACGAAACGTCCTTGTATCTGATTGAGTTTCTGTCTACTATTTCCTTCATCCTCTTCATGGAACCAACGCTTGATGGACAAATCATTTCTATGAATTTTGTCGTAGGCATTCTCGGAATACTGCGTTTAAGAAAACATGCCAATTCACTCAATCTTAAGGGTGGTGTGGAAAAGGCTAAAAAATTAAAGGTTCTGATGTGGAACCGAAGGGAAATTACGATACCAAAATGTAGTCTAGTTTTGGTCGCTTTTTGCCTCATGTGCAGCTCTGAATAAGTGCTATATTACTCTGAAAGAGAACCATACATTTGTAGTAAGAAAAAATCTATAATTGCATTAAATACCTGGTGAGAACATGAAGCAAAGTTTTAAAAAGAATGCTCAAGTTGATTTGTGGAGTTACATTTAAATTTGAATATTCAAGGCCTTTGGGGAACGTACTTTGGCTCTGACCGAATGGATAATAATGCGAGAATCGGTGGAATGAAGAATATGGAAGAAAAAACGGAAGAGTCCCGACTCCCCGAGAAAATTCACGCACAAGGCCTTTGTCCACTACAAAGCCCGAGTGGAACGAAACGGGAACCACACGCACCAAAAGTCCCGTGGAGTTTCACTGTTTGAAAAATTACTTAATTACAAACTCAAGAAAAGTGTTATTTCTATTTCAATCATAAATGTACTTAGCACAGCCATGTGAAGGTATGGTCATTTTGAAGAGAAGTAGCAAACTGACTGAAACGATGTATTTGGAAGGTAGAAAATCAGTATTAAGGAGAACAATATGAATTAATAATTGCATGGTGTATTAGGGAGGGGCAATCCAGCAGGAGGCTCAACATTGAGTAATATAAGTAAATGACATTAAGAATAAATCGGTAAAGTCTGGATATTCAGGATAACTATTACCAGTAGCTAATATATGAAAGCGTGTTTACATATAAATGCTGTGGTAAACTTCACCTACTGTTTCAACCACGAGCCGCCACTGGTAGCGACCAACATATTACACATCACCACTGCTCTTCATTCTCTGATCCACGAACTGTAGCTATTCGTTCTGTGTGTAGTACCACCTTATTCGTCTCTGAAGCTCGGGTTTCAAATGCGAGGTGACTTATTTAATGTTCGGTCAGCATTTATTGCTATTAAACACTTAACTAAATTTAGTGATGATAATAAATGCTTAGTAAGTCCTTTAAGATCAATGTATTTTCTCTTTAATGGTATATTGTATCTCCTTCATTTGTGATTTTATATCTCCTTTTATACGTAAAGTGCAGTTTCACTTGTTTCTATCGGTATCCTATTTTATGCGACAAGTCTGACTTCTCGAGTAAACCAAGTATCCTGATCTGACTGATTCTCCCTTGATTCTATCCATACGCTTTGACTGAAATTAATACCTTGCATATTTTGGAACTTGTATTCGAATAATAGTTTTATATATGCATCAATTTTCTTACATAAATACGTATTATGTCTTCCTAGGTGATTTGTATACTTTGTACCGTCGACGCAATTCAAGAGAAGCGAGTGGTTAATGCAACAATAGTTCCGTTATTGATATGTTTCGCTCCATTGATAATAGCAGGCACTCTAAAAATCTATCACCATATAAAATCTGAGGTAAATATTAATGTTGTAAAAATAGCAAAAATTGACATTTTTTCTTTAATATTTAGTAGTTATTGGTCAAGTATGTCAGTTTATGTAACTTTTAAGTCCAGACCGTAGATGCATTTATTGCCTAAATGTGTTTCAAGTTCTCTCTAGCATACTCCCGTGTTCAAGGTTGCCAAATAAACTAATAATTACAGATTTTACAGCAATGTTTATAGAACTAACTACGTATGTGTTGCATCAGACATGACGTCATTTGATTTATCCAAGGATGTTAGAATAGAGATTAAAAAGCCTGAATCCGAATGTACCAACGCCAGGTTGCCATCTTGGAACGCAAAGAGAGAATTTAGAAGAGTGGGAAAAACTTGAAATAAAAGTAATCAGCTTCTAACACCGAGGTTTTACTCTTTTTTATGTTGCTTAATTAATCTATTAACCAAATTAGCATATCAATATTTAAATTACGTGTGAACAGCACTCTCCTAAGTTCTGTCTGTGCATACCATGATGTCAGTCTGATGTTACGTTCGTATTCATTGGCTGCATTCAATGGGCTGAGCGCTCAGTGAGCCTTTTGGAATCGGAAATCCTTCGAATGACAAGAAGCTTGTAAAATTCAACGAACAGTTGAATATTGTAAAGCGCTCCGTACTTCTATTGGTATTGTCAATGTATGTTTACCAATAAAGGTAACGTTTCTCCTTTAAAAGGTTTATTGGATTTTTTAAACCCATCTCGACACTCATGGGCATTATTTATTAACTTCTATACGCCTAACGAAAGAATTCTCTATATATTTAACAGGCATGTATTCTGCTCCTTCTTGGCGTCCAACTTCCGGCTCACAAGTGTGAGTGAAAATTTTGGGCTCAGAAATGGCAGCTTCTCACAGTGAGCCGGAACTTCTCAATGGTATTGAAAGGACAAATTGCTGAGCAGCTCACGAGCAACTCACCGCGTTGAATGCAACTATTTATTTTTAATTTCGCCTGTCGTCTAATTCTAACATCCTTGTATGAGCTAGTGACGTCACCTTACATCACCCCATCCTCGTCTCTATTTGGTATCCTAATGCGTATAATGTGGTCTTTCTTTTTAAAATTTTGAAAAGTCAACGGGGCACGTTTTCAATCTGTTCCATTGATCATAAAAATAATGTTGGTAAAATTTGGTTAATTTTGATTGAATTTGGGAAGAATGCGGCCCAAATTATAATGTACCTTTAAATACAAATATTACTCAAATTTATAAACTTATTTCTCTTAAAATTATGTCCAATAGTGAAAATATAACTACAATTATACCAGAAGATGAGGCCAACATCCGAATAGTGAAATTATCAGTGCCAAAACGAACAAAAGTGTAGTGTTAAGCTAGTTCTTGAAGGAAGTTTCTTTGGATGATGACTATGAAAATGACTGTATTATTAGTCAATTCTAATCATTAGCATTTGCGTATTCAACGTATTCTATAATTAGCGTATATTTCTTCCAATAGAGCTATGAAATAATATTAGCTCTGGGAAATAAAAATCAAGAAAAAACAAGACTTAATTAGATGAATTTATAATATTGCACAACATAAGGTAGAAGGTGTCTTATAATAATATCAATATATACAATTGTCTTTTTAGTCCAGTAAAGATAGCCCATTTTGCGATCAAGAAAGGAACAAATTAGTAACAAGCTGAAAATTGGTATGGAAGTAGGGGAATGTGTCAGGAACAACATACTAAAAGTCCCCTAAAATCCCACTGTAGCTTTTCCCGCAATTTTGAAAAATGGTCGCCATTTTTAGACGACGGCAGGGAATTTATGGAAATCATCACCCTT
>JAGDQP010004118.1:0-15429 GCA_022664845.1 Lepisma saccharinum | reverse complement strand
TTCTTCTTCTTCTTCTTCTACAAATTGGGCACGATGGGCATATATGTTATTTATTTAGATTCTCTGTCTTTCAAGCTTTCCAACCATATATGATTCATGGCCTTGTGATGATTAGAACGGTGACTAGAGGCATAAACGTGAAGGGTGACGATTTCCATAAATTCCCTGCCGTCGTCTAAAAATGGCGGCCATTTTTCAAAATTGCGGGAAAAGCTACAGTGGGATTTTAGGGGACTTTTAGTATGTTGTTCCTGACACATTCCCCTACTTCCATACCAATTTTCAGCTTGTTACTAATTTGTTCCTTTCTCAACCCTATCTTTACTGGACTATTTATGCAATTAATGGAAAAGGTTTATTACCATAAGGTTACGTATTTTACCATACATACGTTTTCTAATGTAAACTAAGACCAAAGCGACACTAGTTCTAGGATCGCTTTTATGAAGAAAAGGTGGCTACTGTTAGGTCTGCCCCTCGTAAAACGATGAACGTATGCATAATTGTAGAAAAATCACGTGAAATACTTAAAAATAAGATATCTTTGAAGAGAAACGAAATTATATGCTTCAGTTAACTTGCGAAAAGAAAAGTCTTGGAAAATATATCTGTAGTAGCTGCCATCGGGATTTGCAATAAACCACGGGTCTCTCTACAGCTGACCGCGGCGGAGTCATGTCCTCTTTCCCAAAGTTCTGGGTTCGAATCCCGGCTGAGGGATCGATGTTTGTGGATGTTAGAAACTTAACAGCTAATGGATCTCAGACAAACCGGAGTAATTAGTTACTAAAATATCACAAAATACTACAAAGAAACGGGTCTTTCTCCTTGTGCTCAGTAACACGTATTTACTGTTCTCGAAAATATCTTCGACTGCTGACAGAAGACGAAGAAAAATGGAAAAACGAGTGAAAGTTTATCAGGATATGGAAATATAACCTATGGAAATATTCGAATTATTTGGTACTAACTCGTTTTTCGAATTGAATTGAATTTTATGGATTCTTAGCCAAATAAGGCTCAGGTCGTGATAGGTAAAGGTAAAGGATGTAAGAACCTGTCTCTCACTGCCTGAGTATAAGGTACGGTACCGCGCCAGCCTATGTCTGGCGTGAGTGGAAAAACCTCACAGGATGATTGATCGCTGGGATTCCATGACCTCCCGAATGCTAAGCTACCACTAATCCACGGCCATCCGGTGCTTGTTTTTTGACAATCCGGTCCTGACTCGAAATTTGGACCTCTAACTCTGGGCTTCTGATGTGAACTGCATTGCCACAAAATTATGCATCAGATCCATCAAATGCATTAATAATAAGGGGAAAATACGTGAAGTTGCCCTGATCGAGAAAGACAATATAACCAACCTTTTTCTGCAGGTTCTCAGTGATCAATGGAAGAGATATCCAGACTTAAGGACTTGGCAATAGCAAGTAATGCTTTACTGTATAAGTATTGTTATATTTATTTTGGGGCATTGTAGAACTGAAAATACCAACTGTAAGTTGTAGATGCTATATACGGTATATTGTGCTTAAAATAAAGCCTAATATTTCAACCTTTGGTAGCAACCACTAATTTTAGTCCAAATATAGCCAAATTTTGGGAATATTACTTATTTCAATATTGGAATAAATTGGGAGTGTGCCCCATTGCAAACTTCAACCTTTAATTTTAGCCCTTAAAATAAGGACCACGCCGTATTTATTATATATATAATATATATATATATATATATATATATATATATATATATATATATATCATATTCAGCCGTTTTCTATCCACTGCTGGATGAAGGCCTCCCCCTTTTCTTTCCACATATCTCGGTCTCCTGATATCCTCACCCATGTAGCTCCTGAAAAACGCTTGATTTCATCTACCCATCTTATATTTGGACGTCGTCTCGGTCGTTTCTTTTCTCTAGGAATCCACTGTAGTACATTTGTCGTCCACCTTCCATCTGTTCGTCTAGCTATGTGACCGGCCCATCTCCACTTCATCTTTTTCGCAGTCTTGATTACATCCTTTACCTTTGTTTGTGCGCGAATCCATTCATTTCTCTTCCTGTCCCTCCTGGTTATTCCTAGCATGCATCTCTCTATTGCTCTTTGTGTGACTCTCAATCTTTGAGTCGTTTGCGCATTCAATGCCCAAGTTTCGCAGTCGTACATCATCACAGGTAAGACACATTGATTATAAACTTTACGCTTCAGACACATTGGTAGTTTGCTTTTGAAAATAAAGTGTAGTCTTCCAAAAGAACTCCACGCCATTTTACATCTTCTATTTATTTCATCAGTCAATTTTGCATTCGATGTTTTGAGCTGGCCTAGGTAAACATACTCATCAACTATGCCTATTGTCTCTCCGTTAATCTTCACTTCCTTCTTTGCAGCATGTTGGTTGTACATTACTTTTGTTTTACTTAAGTTCATTTTAAGGTATATTTTCGAACTCTCGTTACTCGGTTCTTCCATTCTGGTTTGTAGTTCTTCTGCACTTGAAGCAAACAGGACTATATCATCAGCGAACCGTAGGTGATGAACATATTCGCCATTAATTTTAATTCCAACTTCATCCCAGTTTAAATTCTGGAACACTCTCTCCAGGACCGCACAAAACAGTTTTGGAGAAATTGAATCTCCTTGCCTTACCCCTTTTCCAACTTTAAATTTTTCACTGTCTTGATGCAGTCTAATGACAGAAGTGGCAGTCGAGTAAATGTTTCGCAGTAACTTGATGTATGCACTTTCGATGCCTTGATGTTCAAGTGATTTAAGTACTGCTGACAAGGAGACTGAATCGAAAACTTTTTCAAAATCTATGAATCCCAAACATAGTGGAAGTTCATATTCATTCGTCCTTTCCATAACTTCATTCAATGTTTGTATGTGGTCCATTGTGCTAAATCCACGACGAAATCCGGCTTGTTCCCTTCCCTGATTAAAATCCAAGTCTCGTTCAATACGATTCAAAATAACTTTGGTGAACATTTTGTATAGGACTGACAGTAAACTAATTGGTCTGTAGTTTTCTACGCGTTCTTTGTCCCCTTTCTTGTACAACAAAATGATAACGGCATTGTTCCAACTTGAGGGTATTTCTCTCTTCCTCAGGCACATCGAGAATAATTTAGCAAGTTCCTCTTTCATTTTTTCACCTCCTCATTTAAACATCTCTGCTGTGAGTCCATCTTGTCCTGGTGATTTTCCGTTCTTCATCCCTGGAAGTACTTTATCCACTTCTTTCATTACGTCTGGGACTTCTACATCATTTTCTTCGAAGTCTTTATTTCCTAGCTCTTCCTCGGAGTAGTACAATTCTGTGTAGAAATTTTCAAATGTGTTTATAATTTCATCCTTATTTCGTGTTACGGTCCCGTCTGGTCTCTGGTACCTGCTATCTCATATATATATATATATATATATATAGAGAGAGAGAGAGAGAGAGAGAGATAGATAGATAGATAGATAGATAGATAGATAGATAGCCTCCTCGTTCACAGCGAGTAAGTATCGCACAGGGGATAGCTTTACCTTGATATATATACGCGTATATATATAAAGGTTAATTTTCTTTTTAAAATATGTAAAAGTAACAACGCCAGGATTCGACCTCTAGATCAGCTGCCCGATACATTAACCACCAGACCAAGCTGGAAGTTGCAGAAGAAGCTCTTGCCGGTGTTACTTATAGTTCGAGCTCTGCGCCTGCGCGAGAGGGGGGCCACGCCTTCTTTCCACGTGTGTTCTCCTCAGAAAGGAGTGATGGCGAATGGTTCTGGAAATAAATATTGCCGACGGAATAGCAGTATTGTACTTTATGATCATGATTCTTAACACAGGACTATGTTCAAAATGTTCAAGACGTTTCCCCGTTAGTTGCGTTAGATTATTGGATTTCTAGAAGCAAAGCTTTGGGCGAGGAGTATCAAATACTAAATATGACTACAATATGTTCATATTTTTCTCTCTCTAAAAAAAATGTGGTTATAGTCCACTTTCGGTCCACAGGTAAACGTAAACAGTTTACTCTGTGTTCTTCTTTGGGACAATATTAACAAAGGAATGCTTTGAATTCAAGCCAGGGGAGAATCTTTACTTCAATTTGTGATCGTATTTCCATACTCCTGGTTACCATCTGAAAGCTGCTGGGAAAAGTGACGTCTTTACAGGTGGCGTTGCCAGCACATACACAATATTCACGCCTGACATCTAGAATTAATTGGATGTGTTCTTTTTTTTTCCCTCAACGGATTTGCTCAGGAAGTATCGTATAAAATATCGCTTATATTGTTCCGGGAATATTCCGGGACAGACCAAAACCAGTACTGCTGCCTTGTAGTTAGTAGAGCGATCTACTACAGAGGCATGGGGAATATAACCCCGAACAAAAATATCATGGTGAGGTGAAGCAGCATCACCATTACCACTCTGAGGCTGAAGATGAATGGCATTGGCAAGGTTCATAGATGGGCAGAGGACGACATCTTCAATGTCTACCTTTACTACGAGGTCGTAGAGCTGACAACTATACACCGCTATATCATGTCAAGAAATAGCAACAGAAGGTTCATGGATTCTCCTGGGGTAAAATCTTCCGGAGGTAAACTAGTCCCTCATTCGGATCTTCAGGGACTGCTTCAGGGGGCTCCAAGAACAGGATTAAGAAAGAACTTAGAATAGGAACGTAAAACGTACGAACGTTATACAAAACGGGAGCTCTTCAGGTGGCGGTACGCAAGACCAAGAAGTACAACTAGACATATTAACGATACATGAAGTCCGATAGAAGGGTCAGGATAGCATTCAACATGGCAAATACACTTTCTACTAAGGAGAAACACAGACTTCGGAACAGTGTTCCTCCGGCGGTTCAGAATATAGAGTTCGTAAACGAAAGACTGTCGTGCGCTACGATACGTACCCGGTGGTGCAACACGGTTTTGACAAATATCTATGCTCCGACCAAGCAGGCTAATGATAACGACAAAGATATATTTTACGAGGAGCTTGAAAGGTTGTTTGACCGATTACCGAAGTGTAATACGAAAATTGTGTTGGATGATTTCGACGCTCAGGTAGGGAGGGAAAAATATAGACTTACTATGAGCAAATACAACCTTCACGAAAAGACCAACAACAATAGGGAAAGACTGATAACTTTCGCGATTTCGAAAAACCTACTAGTAAAGAGCACATACTTACAACACAAACCTATATATAAATACGCATGGGTACCTCCCGATATCAAAACACACAACCAGATCGATGACGTATTAGTAGATAGAAGAAGACACACCAACATAATGGATGCTAAGTCTTACAGAGCAGCTGAAGTTGACACCGATCAGTCATCACAAAAATTAGGGAAGAGTTATGCATCGCGAACAGAGAAAGCAATGGATCAAAACAACATAAATTCGAAGTTAAACGATTAGTTAATCCAAGCGCAAAAGCAGACTACCAACTCAAATCTCAAATAGGTTCGAAATCTTAGCCGACTCGAGTAGTATTAAAGATGAAATGAATAGTGAAATTGATGTAAATAAGATGTGGGAGGCAATTCGTGATACAGCGAAAGGCCCAGCAAAGGAACGCGTAGTTGAAAAGAAACAACAGAACTACAAGCCTTGGTTTGATAAAGAATGCCTTAAACTTCATGAGGAACGAAAACAAGCAATGTAGTGATGGCTAAATAATAAAAGCAAAGCAAATACCAAACACTACAGTAACGCGAAACGCAACGCCACACGCGGGTTCAGAAACAAAAAGCGAGAATAACAGACACAGAAGATTCAGGAGATAGAGGTAAATAGAAAGACAAATAACATACGAGATCTATACAAAGGAATTAACTCGTTAAGAAAAGGTTACCAACCGAGGTCAGCGATGATTAGAAATGAATGTCGAGTTCTACAGGCGGGTCCGACTAAAATTGTCGATGTGTGAAAAAGTTATTTCAACAAACTTCTTGATGTACACAACGGGGAACAAACAGAGGAATTTGAAATTTATTCCGCAGAACCTAGCAAGATGGAGATCGAAATATCGGTAAAGAAATTGAAAAATTTCAAATCACCGGGATTAGATTCCAGCCGTATTAATTAAAGCGGTAGTAGTGGCACTAATCAAGGAACTGCATAAATTGATAAACGTTATATGGAGAAAGGAGGAGCTTCAAAGGAATGGAAAACCTCAATAATAGTTCTTGTTTATAAAAAAAAGAAGGCGACAAATCAGACTTTAATAATTAGCGCGGAATCTCGTTACTCCCAACATGATACAAAGTATTGAGTAATATACTGTTAACTCGCCTAAGTGAATACGTAGATGAAGTAGTCGGAGATCACCAATGTGGATTTAGAAGAAATAGATCCACATTGGACCCGTTTTTTGCCTTGAGACAAATTTTGCAGAAGAAATGGGACTGTCCATTAGCTACTCATTGATTTTAAGAAGGCTTATGACTCTATCAAAAGGGAAAAGTTATACAATATCCCGAAACAATTTGGAAGAAATTGGTTCAACTTGTGAAAATATGTCTCAGCGACCCCATAAGCAGAGTACGGGTAGGTAATAATATGTCTGATAGTTTCGAGATTCGCAACGGATTGAAACAAGGTGACAAATCACCACTACTGTTTAAATTTGCTTTAGAATATGCGATTCAGAAAATAATAAAAGAGGACAGAAAGGGACGAACGTTGAATGGTTTGAATCAACTGTTCGTGTATCCGGATGATGTAGAGTTAATAGGGGAAGATATAGAGGCACTACAAAGCATCACCGATGTCTTAGTAGAAGTGTGCGATGAGATAGGTCTTCAGGTAAACATAGAGAAAACAAAATACATGATAACAAGCCGAAACACAAGGAATAACGGAAATAGGTACATAACAAGTAAGAATGAGAACAAAGAGAAAGTAAACAAATTTAAGTAATTGAGAACATATCTAACAAGCAAAAATGAGGTCACGGAAGAAATAAAAAGTCGTTTAGTATTGGGTCACGCATGTTTCTATTCAGTCCAGGAACTCCTAACCTCACGATTAATATCAAGGAAGTTGAAATTGAAAATATAGGGAATGGTTATTTCCACCGGTAATACTTTACGGTTGCGAAAGTTGAAGTACGACCCTAGCAAATGAACATAAATTACGAGTGTTTGAAAATAAGGTCTTGAGAAGATATACGGGCCGAAACGGGACGAGATGACTGGAAAATGGAGGAGACTGCATAATGAAGAAGTTCACGGACTGTATGACTCGCCCGATGTTGTAAGAATAATGAAACCGAGACGACTAAGATGAGCAGGCAATACAGCTCGGATGGGAGAAAAACGAAGACTATATTGCATCTTGATTGGAAAGCCGGAGGGAAAGAGACTGTTGGGAAGACCGAGACGGGAGGTCAATATTAGAAGTAGTAGGAACTTGTGATGAAAAATAGTCATGACTGGCTTGATCTTACCCAGGATAGAACCCGATGGCGATCGTTTGTTACTGCGGCGATAAACTTAGGAGTTCCGTAAGACATAGAGTGAGTGGGTCCTCATAGTGTTGGTCGCTATTTCCGAGTACCCACCCTAAATAGTTCAGTCATATTATGGTTTTACCTGGAAAAAGTTTCCTAAATGGGGATACTTCGCCTATGTGTAGTTCTAGTACCCAGTAACAACATATCAAAAAATCAACATTCGTGTGTGCTGTGCTACGGCCGCCATATTGGAAAATGGTCGCCGATTTTCACTTTTTTTATATCTCGGTAACCGTTGGAAATATGAAAAAATTAAAGAGACAATAGTTAAAGATCATTAAAAAATACATCTTTTCTTGTCCTATCTCTAACGATTTTCGAGAAAAACGTAAATTTAAAAAATCATAAAACTTGGAGATTAATCTACGTGTTAAAAGTGATTTACATGGTGAACTTCCAACAATTTAAAAAGTATGATTTTTGAATTTACGTTTTTCTCGAATACCGTATGAGATAGGACAAAAGCTATAAGGACCAAAAAGATGTATCTTTCTGTGAACTTTAATTTTTGTTCCTTTATTTTTTTTTATATTTCCGAAGGTTACCGAGATATGATAAAAAAAAGTTAAAAATCGGCGGCCATTTTCCAAGATAGCAACCGTAGCACAGCATGAACGAGTGTTGATTTTTGATATGTTGTTACTGGGTACTAGTGCTACACATATGCGAAGTATCTCCTTTTAGGGAATTATTTTCCAGATAGAAGTTTTTTAACTAATATGACTGGACTAATAGACGTCCTGACCCGGACGGCTTAAGCCGATCTATATGTGTAGATGCTCCTATTTGTTATTCACGTCATTGTAGCAGAAGAAACCTACTGTAACATTCTACACAGTAAAAAAATAGCTGTGTTAATTCAACACAATGCGGTGTCCCAGCGTGACTACCACTTTTAAGTGTTAAATCAACACAGCACACGGTGTTGATTTCTATACTGGGAGAAAAAAAATTACGGTTGCAGCTAGATTTGAACATGGGTTGCTCAGTTAGAAGTCGAGCGTCTTAGCGACTTTGCTAAATCGTCAGGCTGAAGAAGCATTAGATTGAAACAATATAGAGGATAAAAGAATGTTGCTGAACCCCAAACACAAACAAAGTTACTCTCACGACTTATGCCATGATTTAATCACTTTTCCATTCGTCAGTTAGGGATCACAATCCTCATTCATTGAGAATATGTTCCATTTCTATGTAGGCAAGCGCAGCATTTAACATGTTGTTACGATAAGCAGTAATGCTGCTCAAGTGTTTGGCTGTCGCCATCTTGCTTGCTTTCATAGAAATAGAATATTCTCAATGAATGGAAATTCTGGTTCTCAATTGACAAATAGGAAATGATTAAACCATGGGATAAGTCGTGCAAGTAACTTAGTTTGTTTTGGGTGTTCATCAACATAGATTTGATCCCCTACACTGTTTAAATCTATAGTGTAGTCGTTTAATTCAAATGTTGTTCACTAAATATCGTTTGCATCTAATGCCTATTCTGTTTGACGATTTAGCCACGTCGGTAAGACGCTCGACTTCTAGTTGAGTAACCCATGTTCAAATCTCACTCAAGCCTTAACTTTTTTTTCACAGTACCGAAATCAACACTGTGTGTTGTGTTGATTTAACACACAAAAATGGTAGTCACGCTGGGATACCGCATTGTGTTGAATTAACACAGCTATTTTTTGCAGTGTAAGGAAAATGTTTCTATTACTGTGTAGTGTCTTTTTTACCCTATTGACTCATGTTACTTCTAGGCTAACCACCTCAGGTACAATGTTACTTCTACCATTTTGCTCTGGAATGCGAGTAATGTTATTTAACTACATTGGGATGCTTTGAATCCATAGCGAGCCCTGATATAACCCGAGGGGAAATCAGGCAGTATTGGTATAGCAGGAACTCCTCAGGAAGCAGGCAAGTGCCTAGAAATTGGTTTCAGGGGGGAGCGGGCAAGTGCCTTAAAATGGGGATGTCCGAAATCTGCCTGGGTGTGAAATTGACGTAAAATGCATATAATTTTGCCAAAAATGATACTAATTTCACAAAAAAAATCTTAATTTTTTGGGGGGGCACCTGATCCCTCCATGTACGTCCCTGTCAGAAAGTATGCAATTACTTAATGGTAGATAGTAGAGTCTATATATCATATTTCAAATTCAATTTCAATTTTTATTGGTGGAACAATAACTAATACATATTGGTGTCTAGAGTTGAGACACTAACAATGATATTACACGATATTTGTATTTTGTGAAGTATAGTCAAATAAGTTTTAAACATATTGTAATATAGACAATAACATTTGTGATATGAACAAATTTGGTAGATAGATTTGTGAACATTATAATATTATAATAATGGAAGGAACAGTATTTTATATGTGGGTCAGCCCATCTCAAGTCGCCTAATTTGGTTGCTCGTCCTGTTTCAAAAAAAATATTTTTTTAAATATTTATAACCCTTATATAAGAATAGTTCAAAACGAGTATTTTTTCTATCCCCACAGATAGAGGTCTGCGCGGATATAGAAAATCGCATCCGCAACATCCTACATCTCATCTATCCGCATCCGCGATCGGAACATCGCTATCCGTATCCAAATCAGCATCAGCATCCGCATCCGCAATTAGTTTAAACACACAAAATCTCACATAGATTTTATTCTATATTAGATTCAGAGCTTAATATTCTATAACATGATGTAATGTGATATCAAAAAGTTGTCAGATGATAAATTGATAATGTATTATTATTAATTAGTTTTCCATTAAGAGGACTCCTCGCTCCAAACCCTCTATTTTTAACATATTTTTTTTTTTCAAAATATTTCAAAAACTAAGAGTACTATCAAAAATGTAAGTTCATAGCGCACTAGAACTTACAAATTATTATGAAATACGGTGGACAGAGATCTCGAAATCTTGTTGATTGATGAGTGCTGAGACTTCAATTAAATAATGACGTCCTAACCTTTGAAAAAGTATCACTCATCAATGGACAAGATCTCAAGAATACGTCCATTGTATTTCATAGTAATTTGTAAGTTCTAGTGCGCTATGAACTTACATATTTTATAGTACTCTTAGTTTTTGAAATATTTTGAAAAATGTTAAAAATAGGGGGCGAGGAACCCTCTTAATACTCAACCACACGTTAAGAAAAGGGGAGGAAAAGTCATGCAGACACATATTACAAAATTAATGAAAAAGAATACTGTACTTATTTAAACATCTCCTTACGTGCTGATTCTTCACAAGAAAATTGCCAAACTTGTCAATACCGTCTTTCAGAACATCTCATTGATAACGTTTATATGAGCATTGTTGTTCCTGATTGCAAAGGCGAAATATAAATAGCAGTTCGTTGAGAAACGAGGACTAAACTGAGACATTTACACTCACTAAATTAACGCTAGACGATAGCCGTTTATGCAGTGCGTCGAAAAAAAATAAAACTCCGATCATCCTAACACAATTTTGTTCTGGTGATCAACAGTAATCACATGTCATATAATAACTAATAATATCGTCAAAGAGCGTCCACATTTTTTTTGTTGTTCTTTTACAATTCATTTTTATGAGTTGCTGTTTAAGAAAATTATATCATCAACCGAACTTGATTTTAAACTGGTGCGACGATCTTGCACAATGTGACCTGCAGTTAAAAAATCTTCTTACGGATGAGACACTTACAGCCGGCACAGAATGAACAAACAGCGCTAACTTACTTAGGAAAGGATATTCTTCTCGTCTTTGGAACCCACCACGTAATCAGGTCGAAATCCTCGTGCAAATGAAACTTTTTCTGTACGTAAGTTATGACTTCACCTCGTCACGTTGATGGAGTCCTTGTGTCTTCATCATCAGAAGAATCTTCAGATTCATGGAAGGGCTCAACACTGACTTTTTGCTTCGTTGGTGGTCTTGATGACGGTCGTTCTTCTAGCATTAGAGATTTTGTTATTCTTTGCTATGATCTCCCTAGCATTGCTTTTAACTACTTCTTGCTCATCCTCCGTAAGAAAGTCCGGTTTTTGTATTTGGGATGGAGAAAAACTACCGTTTTGTGAGTTGTTGTAATCTCCCACTTTTCAATGATAAGTTTGATTTTTCCTTCAAATCCTGAAGAAATATACAAGTCTGATGATTGTAGTTTCAACATATTTTGAAGTTCCTCTCGTCATAGTGCAACGAGAAATAATGTCGGCCTTTTGGACACTTCAAGTTCATCAGAAGCAGTTTTAAATGACGTTAAGAACAATATTAGTTTTCTCAATAAGTTTCTGTCCACAGCATCTAAGAGATCTTCCTTATTTACTTCTTTCAGAAGAGGCAAGATGTTTCCCCACTGCGTTTCAATGCTTTCAAACATAATTAATTTTCTATTCCAGCGGGATTCTGAACGCCTATGAGCGTTCGGTCAAGACGATTTTGTAGCCCTGACCTCTTAAAAATGTCATAAGGGCACGGCAAGAGCTGATTAAATGTGCAACATCGTCGTCTTCTGTGTTAGAGCTTGTAGTGTCCTCTAGAATTGTGTTTAAAATGTGGGCAAAACATGATATTCAATTGTATTGCCGGATAGCAGAAACTATATTCGGACCTCTGTCGGTGACGAACATTACCTTGTCAATAAATTCAAAGATACCAAAAACCCCTAAGTATTCTAATAACTTCCGTTCTTATGTTATCACCAATCTTTTTCATTTCGCAGTTGAATTTCCTGGTACACAAAACGCGTTCTTGCAATGTTCCTTTCGAAATATAATGAACTGTGAGCCCTAAACAGTTTATTTTTCTGTAAGGATCACTTCACAATTCAAGTCATTGCAGCAACAATATAACCAATCCTTCACTTCACCTGTTACAAAGTCTCAAAGCGACGCAGCTTGCTCTTTCAATGCTCTGGAAACTGTTGTTGCATGTGGGAGTAATTCTGTGCATTTATTGCCCCATACTTGGCCCCCGTTTCAATAAAAAAATTGGGAATATTCAACAAAACCCTTCCCAGATACAATAGAGGAAGATACTATGTCCTTTGAAACAAAGTGCACGAGTTGTTTTGTTGCGCTAAGTTTTAAGTTGGCGGGACCGAAACACTTTTATTCTTTGGTTTCGTACTCACAAAACTAAGCATCGACGCCTGCTTGACATCACACTTGTGTTTTGATATATTTGAAGTTCCTGGCTTATTCCCTGTGTAAGTGTAAACTTTCTTGCACTGGAAACAAGCCACAACATCTTGAACTTTATTCTGGACGTCGTACACATGGCCAAAAGTTTGTCATATTGAAGACTTAAGTTTCCTCTCTTGAACACCCCCTGCTTTCATTTCGATGTGATGCACCCTCCATCCCGAATAGAGAACAACACCAACAATAGCACCGGAAATGTTCCGTTAAAACACACACAGACATAAAATATTGTAAGTGACACACACACACACACACACGAAGTTCACTCGATATTATTTCCTGCAAAAGCACTTGCACTTTCCAATACCAGCACGCGAATAGTAACGCTCTACTTGGCGTAGGCATCATCAACAAGACTTACAAATTCTTCAGATTATACAAAAGTGAGTTGCTTTGCTATTCCAAAAATAACAACAGTCTATTTCCATACAACAACCAACCAATGAATATGAAATTGTACTGTATGTTTTGACAACCACGCTCTCCTGCTCAAGGCGAGAAATCGGGTAACTGCCTCAACAGGCACTTGTGCTGGACCTCTACCCACAGATTAGTTAATGGAGGCCACTTTTGTCTTACGGCGCATGCCAAAATTTGTGTTTGCAGAGTTTTACGAAAAATGTAATATCTCCCAACTGATTTATCATAGGACATTCAAACAAAAACCATTTCTTCCTTTAAAGCTTGCGTAATAATTTTAGTCCTCTGCATGAAAAGCCTAAAACGTAATTGTATAGGTCAAAATGGTATCCAAACGTGATTGTCAAAACAGAATAGTTTACGTTTTTCAGCGTGCTTTTTCGCACGGAAGGGATTGAATGTCAAATTGATTCTTGGTTCACTATTACACATCAAAATATGTTGAATGTATACAGAATACCCGTAAGAAGGCTGATATGTGGTTCCTTAATTTTTGTATCAATTTATGAAAATCCAAAAACTCGTATTTTATGCATATTGGGAGCTCAATATCTCTGGTGGGACAAGATATACAAATCTATTTTTTCCACATGTTATGCACTTATATAAGAAGATCATATGGTAGAAATGTCAACTTTGATATCTGAGTTTGTACTTGTTACAAATTTGTAAATTGGAAATGAAAAATGCTCGTGTGCGCTTTGGAGATCCAAAACCTCGGGTGGGAGATCAGGTAGAAATCTAAGATTTCCACACGCTATGTACGTTTTTAAGAAAAAACTACAGCCGAAATGTCAACTATGATATTTGAGTTTGAACAGAGTTACAGATTTGCAAATTACTCGCGCGCGCTTTAGTAAACATTCTTCCCAAGCACATACCGTTTGCAAATCTGTAACTTATAAACTATTTTGAAAATGTTTTCAAGAAGTCGAGTAACCAAGTAGGGCGATTTGAGATGGGCTGACCAAAGTAGAATGTCTTGTTAATTATTCTTGTGCTACTGTTTATTTTTATCTAATTATATGCTGTTATTTTTTTAACTTTATAGACATTTTTGAAGTTATTTCACACAGACGTATCATGGGGTCCTAAGGATGATACGGCAAGAAGTGCCCGACAACTGTTTAACCCTTCGTTAGAAATCCGTGCTACAAAACTGGATTCCAAATGTGAACACCATTGCTTCAAAGAATCACTGGATTTTCAGGATATCATTTTGGATGAAAGAGTTGCTAGAATGCAAATAATTGAAGGTGATCACGCGGGTGAGGGCGAAGATGATGCTGCTGAAAATCAGTAGAGAGCAGTTCAACAACTAAGGAGGAAACGTGGTGAACAGTTCACATCCCAAATATTTCTTATGATGTCATTGTATGAATAAAAAAAAAATTAATTTTGTACTCAATTATATTTTCACTTAAAAATATATGTAATATATATATTTTGGAACAACAAGTTTTTGGTGTTAAAGTTTTATATTTTCACTTACTACCAATATAATTGATTTGTGATTTTATGTTTATTTATTTATCTTCTATTGAGAGGTTTATAGTCAGGTAAGAGGATGACTTTCCTTGAGTAAATATTGAAAATATGTATTATTTGAAAATTAAAAGTGTTGTGTAAGAGTGAATGTACCCTAAAAGATAGAGAAGTGAAAACTTGCCGTCCCATTTATTTCGTAACTGAGTTATTTCTTAGTTGAAAACTCGTGGAATATGTTAATTTAAATTTTTAGAGGGCGACTTATTGTGATAAATTTAACTGTGCTGTTCCATATTTTCTCTTCTAGTGGCAAAAATTATCAATTTTCTTAAATAGAAACATGGAGAAAATTCCGTTGAATTTTTTTTTTTTTTTTTCTGCGCGAATGTTACTGTATCTCAGAAATACACAGAATGATTTTAGGAGAGAAATTGTGTTTGAAATTTTTACATATCTGGTGTAGTAAAAAGTAATCCATTATTTTTCCATGACATTGAAGGCTTGACTTACCATAGTTAGAATGATCCGATTTAGGTCACGTATGCGCCGTTTTGTTCGATAACGTGTTGCCATTTGGAAGGTAATATCATGATGCCTCTCTCATAGAAGCCCTTGTCCCTATTGGCAAATAAATTGAGACAGTCGATGTTCACAAGAATCTCTTGAAGCGAATTTTGCACCAGCAAACGTGTTCGCCATGGATGCATAAGAACCTCCCAACCAAGCTCCCGGAGCTTCTGGCGAGTCACTATCGATGTGTGTGGCCTGGCGTTGTCCTGGTGGAACACA